>APFE030834053.1:0-24477 GCA_000404065.3 Pinus taeda
CTACTCCCTACCACAGAGAAGATTATGGCACTGACCTAAATGAGTTCTTCTTGTTCGTCTTCATCTACATTGCATCCCTTTCATTCGCACTTCAAAAAAATTGAACCTGATATTAACTCGAAAGCATTTTTGCTTTTCGGAAATTTCATGCTTCAAGGGATATGAATTTCAATTTTTTCTAAAACAAATGTGATTTATTTTTTCCAATTTTTTAAGAAATCACAACTTGGTTATTCTTATCTCTTGTTTGGAGATTGGCTTGGGTAAAAACAAAAAATAAATTTCATGCTGCATGTGATATGAATTTCAATTTCTTAAAAAAAAAATGTGATTTATTTTTTCAATTTTTTTCATTATTTTTTTTTTAAAATAGAATTAAAGTATACATAATATTTCAATTTTCTTATTAAAAATAAAATCTAAAACTTAACAACAATACAAAAATATTTTCCATTTTCTATAAGAAATTTCATGGTGCAGGTGATATGAATTTGAAAAATTGATTTATATTTTCTATTTTTTTAAGAAATGACAACTTTTTTATTCTCAGCTCTTGTTAAATGACAACTTTTTTATTCTCGTCTCTTTTTAAATCAAAACTTTTATCCTAATCTCCTCATCTCTTGTTTGGAGATTAGCTTGGGAAAAAACAAAAAACAAAACTTTTATTCTCATCTCTTGTTTGGAGATTAGCTTGGGAAAAAACAAAAAATAAATTTAAGGCGGTAGATGATATGAATTTCATTTTTTTCATAAACAAATGTGATTTATTTTTTCAGTTGGAGTCTGAAATATCTGTGTAATGAAGCTTTATAATTTTAATTACTGACATCTTTCAGTATATAAATCGATTTTTTAGAAGCTATTATTTATGTTGTATCAATTTAGGAATGTAAACTTGTAATACAAAGCAATTGTGTAGTTAGCACGTGCCTTAAAATTATGTTTTCTACAAATTGTTTTATGTATATTATTATACATGCCGCAAACATCAAGCATGGTATTATGCATTCATTATTCATTTTTGTTTTGACTGGTGTTAGTTTGTCTTTGACCAAAATTTTTCCTTATTTAACCATGGTTTAGCATTAGGAATTCAATTTTTGTTGTTATTTAAATTATTTATTTTTAAGGTGATTGGATGAGGTCTTATTATGGGCTTTTTAGTTGCTCTCATTTCTATTAGTTACTTTATTTCCTTTTCATTTAACCTTTTGAATTTTATTTTAATTTTTTTCTTTCTATTTTCAGGAATTATACTCCTTTTTCCCTATATTTTCAATATAAGATAACTTATTATTATATTAAACACACACACACACATATATATTAAAGCATACATATGTTAATATAAACAATATTAGTTCATCATATTTTTTAATTTGTGATATGAGATTCAACAATACAATATTTTATTTGTTTATTTGAAAACATTTTTGGAAGAAATCACATTGAGTCGAAGCGTTTCGAACCAATCTGTAAGATTTCTGTGATGAAATATTTATCTTTTTTATTTTTAGTTTAATTAAACTATATTTAAGCTAAACGGTAGGTACTAGCTACTATGTAACCCTTGTTATACACAATATTACATATTTATATATTAAATAAAGCTTTAAAATAAATTAAATATTATATTGAAACAATTTAAATAGTTAATATAACATCTCAATCACATTTAAAACTAAAAAATAAATACCTTTTTCAGGCATAATATAATACATCAACAACATACATTTTGCAATTAATTAATTTAGTTCATATCTATAAGATTTGCAGAATATTCTAAACTCTCTAAAACCAATTCATTCTCTAAACTACCACATAGAAACAAAATTTCTTGGAATGGATCCAAATGAGTTCTTCTCACTCATCTTCATTTACATTGCATTCCTTTAGTACCCACTTCCTCAAATTGAACTTGATAATAACTAGACAACTTTCAGCATTTCTTAGGAAATTTCATACTAGTGGTATGAATTTCATTTAAAAAAAAAATATGCGATATATTTTTCCCAATTTGTTTTTTAGAAATCACAACTTTTTTATTCATATCTTTTGTTTTCAGATTGGCTTGGCTTGTTAAAAGAAAAAATCAATTTCTTTTTTTTTTGTAGGCTGGGGTGGGACTCCCCTATTTACATGTCCAATAAGTACCCCTCAACGGGGGAAGGGTAGCCCAAGATTTGAACCCAAGACTTCTGTTTCAGTGAGACTTCATTTCCATGGCCATTGCCGCTTGAGCTACCCCATGTGGACTAAAAGAAAAAATCAATTTCATGTTGCAGGTGATATGAATTTCTTTAATTTTTTCATTTCAAAAACAAATATGATTTATTTTTTCCAAAATTTTTACTAAAAATTTAAAAAAACAAGAATTAAAAAACAAAAAACAAAAAACATTTTATTTTTTCTTATTAAAATAAAATATAAACTTACACCCAAAGAGAAATATTTTAGTTTTTCTATGGTAAATTTTATGGGGCAAGTAGTATGAGTTCCAATTTTTTCAAAAACAAATATGATATATTTTTTCATTTTTTTAAGAAATCACAATCTTTTTATTCTCATTTTTTGTTTGCAAGCTGGCTTTGGCAAAAACAAAAAATCAATTCCATGTTGTAGATGATATGAATTTCAATTTTTCTCAAAAACGAATGTAATTTATTTTTCCCACTTTTTAAGAAATCACAACTTTTTTATTTGCATCTCTTGTTTGCAGATTGGCTGGGAAAAACAAAAAATCAATCTCATGTTGAAGTGATATGAATTTCAATATTTTTTCAAAGCAAAAGTGATTTATTTTTTCAAATTTTTTATTTAAAAAAATAAAAAAAAATAAAAATTATTTTTTCTTATTAAATAAAATTACGAACTTTACAACCACAGACAAATATTTTCTCTTTTCTATAGGAAATTTTTCATGAGGTAAGTGATATGAATTTCAAATTTTTCAAAAACAAATGTGATTTATTTTTTTCCAATTTTTTAAAAAATCATAACTTTCTTCTACTCATCTCTTATTTGCAAATTGGCTTGGGAAGAACAAAAAATCAATTTCATGATGCAGGTGATATGAATTTCACAATTTTAAAAAATAAATGTGATTTATTTTTTCCAGAAATCATAACTTTTTATTCTTGTTTGTAGATTGGTTTGGGGAAAAGCAAAAAATCATATTAAATCTCTAAACACCACAGATAAAACAGCAGCTATAGTTATAATTAAATTATGTAGTAGTCTGCTTAGGTTGTTGACCACTTGCAGGAATTGTTGCCTCAATCCCTTCACCATGATATCATATAATAAATCATATAGCAGACAAATCTTTTGTGTTGGCTAATTAGTCAATTAGGAAAGGATGTATTATTTTAGTAAATTTGGTTAATGTTTATTAGATGATACGATCTCAAATATAGAAAAATGAAAAAGCCAGGTCCCTGGAAATTGATGATGGGAAATGAATGAATAACAAATGAAAAGTCAGATATTAGTTTAATACAGATTGTGACAAGTGTAGATTCAAAATTATGACCATACCATGAGACACTGAAAACAACCAACAAAATACATGGCCATTGTAGTATTTGAGATTACAAAGTTCTATA
This sequence comes from Pinus taeda, assembly GCA_000404065.3. NCBI lineage: Eukaryota > Viridiplantae > Streptophyta > Pinopsida > Pinales > Pinaceae > Pinus > Pinus taeda. The sequence continues at coordinate 3,609 of APFE030834053.1, forward strand.
GTAATTATGGCATTGATTGCGATCTGAATATATTTATGGGTTATGACAAATATCTAGTTGAATGGTTGTACAAATCACAATCAAGATTCAGTTGACAATTGAAAGAATTTTCAATTGTCTAACATTAGATGTGAGAGTGGCGAGTGTAAAATCTAAATATCTTTAATTATATAAATTCACCCACATTTTATCATAGAAATTTTTAACATGTAAATAGTTTTTTTTACAATATTATCACATTTTACAATACCATAGGCCAATATATCACATTTTATATCACACTTATTTATTTATTTATATGACATTCTTTTCAAATTAATGAATGTATTTAAAATAACAATAAATCTTACTTATTCTAATATTAAAACACTTACTTTATTACATTATTAAAATTAAAAAAAATCATAAAACAAACTAAATTATAACACCATATTATTATTAAAGTTGATTATTATATAAGTTAAACACACCATTTTAAAATGGTTTACTTCCTATACAAATTCTAATTGTGTAAAAAAAATTATTACAATCTCAATATTGAAAATTTTAATGATTTTTATTTTTAATATAAATTGTAATAAATAAAAATAATATACCCATTTATTTTTTTCCAAATTCAAACTCAGTGATTTATTCAAATGGACGCAAAAGACCATGCATCCTACACAACCAATGAGGCAGTGTATTAGGGTATCCATAGATGACTGCGAAACGCTCAAAAATCATCGGTATTCATTGAATTTACAAATACATATATTTTATTTTATTTTTTTAAACAAGAAATTACAACTTTTCCAAATCTATCACCTGACACCATCGCTATGTCTACTAAGACAGAAACTCATTGCACATACATAGATGATAGAAGCATGACAACATTTTAATTTGTTTCACCATCGCCTCGCAGGAAAGAAAATCAATTTCCTTGGAGAACGCAGGGTCCACTACGATTCGGGCACTCCACTGGTTGACAGTTCCTTCCTTGCTGTTGACGGAGTTTCTTTTTCTGCTTTCTGGAGCTTCTGTTTCTGCTTATCGCAGATGAGGAATTTTCAGCCACTGGAGACTTCTCAGCAGTAGAAGAATCAAGAGAAACGGCCACATCTTCCACTGGAGGCTTCTTACCAGTTGAGGAACCAGGAAATTGAGCCACATCTTCAACTTCTTTCATTAATTCACAGTTTCTTCTCTGTTGTTGACGAAGCTTCTTTTTCTGCTTTTTAGAGCTTCTCTTTCTGCTTATTTCCTGCGATGTGGAGCTTTCATTCGCTGAAGGCTTCTGGAGGGTGGAAGAATCAAGAAATAGATCCTCACCTTCCACTGGTACCTTACTTTTATCAACAAAAATAGCAGTTGAAGAATCAGAATATGCAGCCAAATGTTGCGCAGGAGGTTTCTTACCAGTTGAAGAACCCACTGGTGCCTTCATTTTATCAACGCGAATACCAGTTGATTCAAGGTGTACAGCTGAATCTTCTACTGGTACCTTAGTTTTATCAACGCGAATACCAGTTGAAGAATCAGGATATACAGCCAAATCTTCCAGTGGAAGCTTCTTACCAGTAAAAGAATCAAGAAATACAGCCACATCTTCCACTCGTACCTTAGCCTTATCAACACTACTGTCAGTTGAAGAAGCACGATGTACAGACGAATCTTCCACTGGTACCTTAGTTATATCAATGCCAATACGAGTTGAAGAATCAAGAAATGTAGCCAAATTTTCCACTGGCACCTTAGTTTTATCAGCACGAACACCAATATCTGCTAAATATCTCTTTAAAAAGTAAGTTCCAACCAGCATAAATGCGAGGCCTAGTGAGCTATTAAGCATATCTCGATGCTCATAGGCGAGACTAGAAGCAGAACGAACGCCATCCATAGCTGCTACTTGCCCACTTCTTCCTGAGGCCATTCTTTTAACAATGTATCCCGTCCTGCAGTATATTGCAAAATCCTCACAGTTGTTACAAAATAGATCGTAGTTTCCAAAACCATGTTTATGCAGATACATTGCACGGTGAATGACTTCGTCTGGGGGATCCGACTGTGCAAGTGTACATGTTCCTCCGCGGACTTGTGCCAAAAATACAGCTTTACTAACACCATACTCAAATCGATGCACAGCTCCTCCCTCAAGGAAGCAATCTAAACAAGACTGGATCACTCCACTATTTCCATATTGGAGGCCGCAGCGGTCAGGCGATCTCAGGCAACTCAGATGTCGTTTTGGTACAGAACTAGAAGCAACTTTATTAATTAAACTGCCCCCTGCTCCAATTTCTTGACCCGACCCTCTTGTAAAATGGACAACGTCATCATCCCCAACAAAAATCCCTGTGTAGGATCCCAGGGAGCATAAGACGTGAGATGAACTTAAATGGGAAATCATGCAAAAACCAATTACATTTTATTGCAGAACAGCTAAGCAAAGTCATTATGGTGGACGAGAACAATAAACTACACGGAATCAAACTCTGCATCCAGATCAGTTAGATGCCAAAACAGAAATGACAAATATTGCAGATAAAAAGCATAACGATAATTGGCAGCAAACCATAAATCAAACATTTGGAGGAAACACCTGGTAGTGTCTCCAACCTACTTTTATAGATATAGGATAATGTTGAAGTGAACTAAAGCCAGCGAACCGATTGGGGTATCCAATTAAAAACAAATGCATTAAAATCTAGAGGAATATAATGAGTTCTCTGTAACTATATTGAATATTATAAAGGTCATATTAATGCGAGGAAATGTACCGTGGTGAGCATATGTGTAACCTGTCCTCCATGAGTAAACATGGTCGCCAGCTCTAAGATCCCTCCTGTCCACCTCGTTGAAGAGAATGCCCATTTAGATTATGTGAAGTGAGCTGGATCAGCAGAGTCGGTTGATGGCGCAATGCAGAAAACCCTCCTGTTGTCGAAATAGCAAGCGAAACGTTTTCAGATTTGCAAGACGATGTGGGAAATTTAGGCGTAAGCATCATTTATACATGTATGTCATTTGATGGTGGTGCTGAAGCGTAGTGGGACGACCCACCACCAGGTTCCGCGAAGGGCACGCTTGCTTGCCTTTTCTTGGACTACGCGGTATGCTATCACTGAGAAATTTCCAAAACGCGGATACATGATGGAATGGGCACACTAGTGTTTGGAAATTGCCCAGCACTTTTGTTAGGTGTTCAAATGAATTCATGATCCATTACAGAACCCTGTCATTTTGCTATAAGCATAGATGGCAGACATACATCCATTATAAAATCTCATATATACCCATTCTCATATATTTCCTCCTGGGCTCTGATAATGTAACACCATCTCCCAAGAATTCACTTATCCATCCCCTCATTGCTATCAGCATATGTGCCTCATACACACATTTGTTACAGATGAATTGATTAATGCATCTCCTCATTGCTATGTACATCCATGCCACCCTCACACACCCATGACAGATCCATGCATGCATGCATGCCCCCGGGCCCCACACATCCATTACAGATGGAAATTGGACTCCCCTCATTGCTATGAACATACATGCCCCACCAGACGTCCTTTTCAGAACCATGAAACGACGCATCCACCCACCGCCTCATTGCTATGAGCTTACATGCCCCACATACACATCCATTACAGAACCCTGTCATAGCTATGAGCATACCCAACACACATGAAATTTCAACCGCTTTTCGCCGCCCTTGAGGAAGTAGCCAAAATCGTGAACGGAATTTCCACAACCATACCCGATTTTTGATTCGCATACATCTGATTTCTGTTGATCCTTGAAATTACGGGCTGGTCAAAAGCTGCTTAATACACGTGGCGCCTGTACGTTGAAGGTAGGAAAAGTTCCATTGGTTTCTCATTGATTACGGTTAATGAAGTTTTTCAAAAACATATTAGAGTGGCAATTTTTAATCATATTTTTGATCGTGGAAATGTACTCATTACAACACACTCAAAATATTAAAATCTGAGCGCTATAATTTAGATTTAGAAAAATTCTTTCCGAATTTTATTTGTTTATTGGAAACTAATTTACGGGGCAGTTTTCTAAGGTTGAAATTTAATGATTTTATATTTGTTTATTGGAAACTAATTTACGGAGCAGTTTTCTAAGTTGAAATTTAATGATTTTCTATTGGATGAAAATCATTGAAATTATATTTTTTTCAGGGTGTGTTTTGACATTTTTTTATTTAAAAATTTAATTAAAAATATGTTTGCAATTTTTTAAAAAAATTAAATTATATAAATTTAACAAATTTAAAATATTTTTTTTCTAATTAAGCTGGTACTGTGCACCATTACGTTTAAGGTTAAAAGATAGAGAGTTTTTAAAGCCCTAGGATTATTAGTTAGTAGTTAAAACCAAAATTAAACTGGCACGTAGAAATAGTAATAGTTAGGACGAGAAACTGTATACAACCGCCTATACCGCCTGCCCTTTCTCAGGCGTAAATAGCTAACTGCAAAGAGTGGCTCCTCCGTTAGTCGTCCTGCTCGCTTTCAGTTTCAGTGGTAAGACTTATAGGATTGCAAATATGGGTACATTTAGAGGGTTGCTCCGCTTTACCATTAATTTAACGGTAAGCCGCGCCCTTTTTTTTTTGCATGAAAATAATAAGATTTATGTTTTGTCTGAGACTTTTTTTTTTTTTTTTCTAAAGAAAATTGCATAATTTTCATTAAGAATTTTAAGAAAATTACAAGTTGTATGTCAACATTAGAACAATGCTTTCACTATTATTGGCAGGTAAGCCAGTCCAGATGTTATGAACATTATATTTACATATTTTTTCATTAAACTTGAAAGGTTAAAAAACCATGACTGTATTTGCAATGTTAAAGAGTCTATAGCAAAAATAAACAAAAGCAAAAACTAGGATGATCATATTGATCAGTCCTATAGGTGAACCGCCTCTTAGATGAAAGGCATGTGGTAGATCTGGAAAAAGTCTCCATCCTTGTACTCCTGAATTATCCACTGTCCTCTAGTCAGCTGCGCGGCCTCTTTGGAAAGAAGATCAGCGATTTCATTCCTTTCCTTGTAGATATGAGAAAGCAGACAAAAGACTCAAACTGTGATTTCAAATCAATGGCTTCTTTCACCAAGTCTTTGAGTGTGTGCAAGTGATAATTATAGATCCCATTTATCCAATTTATGTTGAGCTGAGAGTCTCCAAAAATTTGAATGTTGTGGCAGTGTTTTTACTTGGCAAAGAGAAGGAAGTGTCTGGAACGGTTTAGTTTCGCGAAATTGTTAGTGCCTCTCCCTAGTCCCAGTATTAGTTTCATTTTGAAGCTCACAGACACGTTTAGGTTTAGGACAGCTCCTCTGCAGCCCTCTGGTTGGGTCGAGCCATCGAAGTAAGCCCAAGGCTGGCCTTTGTCTATTACTTCTGGGATTATTATCCGACGGGGGCGCTGTGCTTGATCCTTATTCATTTCCTTGTTAAAAACCTTGATTTTGCACACTCCATACAATTCTACAAGTCTGGAATGGTGTGGACGCTTCTTTGTTATTCGCATAGCTTCAGCTTTGTCCTCAAGGTTTCCCATTTCCAACCGTGCCATTCTTGTTTCTTATCCAGCTTTTCGAATCGATGTTATGGCAGACCTGGCGTAGCTTATGGCCAGAACGGTGCTAGGTTCAGTGCTTTGGCGATACGGTAACACGATTTCTTCCCTTAAAGTTATTATTTTTCTAATTCTATTGCAACTTCTCGTATCATTTATGACACTAATGTTTCCGACCTTAATTTCAGTGTGATTTCCACAAGGTAGACACGAAAGCCAGAGTTTCTTTCTTGAAAATCGGGATTTTAATTATGGTTACCTTTCCTCTTAGGATTTTGCACGGATTAGCGTGACCCATTTTCTGCAGCTTGTCCGTGTTTCGGTGGCTAGAAACTAGATTTTGAGCCCAAGTTGGCATATGGTTTATAGAGTGGAGAACACTAACTTTTGGGCATACATATTAAAATATGCTCATTGCGTCATGGGTACTGGTTAGCAGCTCTACCATTCATCAATTTCCATCAACTACACTCATGTCTGATTTCCATGCAGCTGGTTATCACAATTGCAATCCACTCGGTGGTCAACCCAACACTTATGGTACATATTGGTTCACAAATGTTTCACTGTTCTTAACATTGAGCCGTCATCTGCCTTGGGCAATTTTATGGTCTTTCTAGATTTATTAGTGCCCAACTCGATTACTAGTAATGCCTCAAGTCTCCTATTAAAAATTTTTTTTCCCTCAAACAATTGATTTAGCAAAGAAGGTACAACTAGCATTTGCACCACATGCTGCAAAGGAAACTCCGTAAGACATAAATATAAGAAAAAATTTGGCATACATAAATATAAGAAAAAAAATGACACTAATGATTTCAGTTTTAGTGAGCTCTTCAATCATTTCTCCCATTGCAATCCGTTGACCATACCACACATTTCTTCCCTTCATCAGTGTAACATATGTATCATCCAGAAGTGGGCCTATCAATTTCTCAGGCTCTTCTGCCAACAAATGTGTTATATAGATCATCTCTGATGTGCAGTGAGAAAAATAGACAGACTTGCTTGTAGCACTCTCATTTGTCAAAGCTGCAACCACACCTGTACAGGAACTAAAAAGTATTAACATAGTTTGAACATGAATAGGGAAACACTAATTCATCATTATTTAGTGGCTTAATAGAAAATTACAAACAGGAAATAAGCAGACGGTTTTATCTCGTTAAATTTGTCAAGAAATTCATGTTTGATAACATCCACGAGAATTTCATAGCACCAAATCATGCATGTGTTAATTGTGAAACTCCAAACTCATGCATTTTCTGCCTGCAAAATGTTTTGAGCCAATACAAATATGATGTCGTGATATGGAACCTCTCCATAGTATCATAATATGCCATCTTGTGCAGATTCTCTTTGCTGACACGTTTGAAAACATTGCTCTTAATCTCCGCAAAATATTTGACACAAGTAGTGCCAACAAGGCATTGTTGTGAGATATGATTGCAGCTGATAGAGTAATTGCTTAGGCTAAAATAACGGAGGATGAATGCAACAACAACTATCATTTGGTCCATAATGAAACATGCAGTCTCAAATGCCATAGATTCTTTAGAGCTACTTGCAACTCCCTCTACTAAATTGAATAGCACTTGAAGCACATCCCCTCCAAATGACTGGCAGAGTTTATCAAATATCTCTATTACATGAAACACCACATAGAGTTTGATAGTGCCTTGTCCTATGATAAAATGGTAGATGAGACTAATATCTATTACTTGGAGAAGTGCCACTCCACAAATCAATATGACTAAGCATCCTATGTCAGAAATCTCATCAGCACACGACCTCTAGAACTGACCGTCAAGCATCTCCATGTGAATGCCAGTGTCTTTGCTGGCATGATAGTCAATAATGATAGAAAGGAATCAAGGCACACAAAGAATACTACATCAATAAGCAATTCACACCTCCAGGGAACATGGAACATTGTATTGTAAACCCTCTGTCTCTTTTTATCATTTCCAACTGATGTTGTGCTTTGCAGAGAACTGCCTCCATATATTTCACTGAAATGGCCTTGTTCTCTGATAAAATGGTAGATGAGACTAATATCTGTTACTTGGAGAAGTGCCACTCCACAAATCAATATGACTAAGCATCCAAAGCAATTCATAGAATGCTTCCACGACTGATACACCCTATATTATCAAAAATAAAAAGTAGCCATTCATGTTTCTGCAATATGGAATTTGATACTGCATTTCCAACCATAAATACTCTGCCATCTTTGGATTATGAACTTACTTTTAAAGCATGCCAAGGACTGCTAAAAAGCTTATGGGTCTCCTTGGAAGCTTTCCAAAAGCAGTTTTCCCACTTTGTGGTTGTTATGTCTCATTTAAACTATGAAACTTGTATTGCGGCAATAAATAAAAGAGAAAAATAAAAATATTGCCTGAGCTCAAAATTGGATTTAAACCCGTATCATTCCTTTTCCCTGTATTCTGTCCCCCATGTCTGGCTTAATTTCTCCCTTTGTAATCCGTTGACCATACCACGCATTTCTTCCCTCCAGCAGTGTAACATATGTATAAGCCAGAAGTGGGCTTGTCAATTTCTTAGGCTCTTCCACCAACAAATGTGCTATATAGATCATCTCTGATGTGTAGTGAGAAAAATAGACAGACTTTCTTGTAGCACTCTCATTTGTCAAAGATGCAACCATGCCTGTACAAGAACTAAAAAGTATTAACATAGTTTGAACATGAAGGAAACATTAATTCATCATTATTTAATGGTTTAAGAGAAAATTATAAACAAGAAATAAGTAGACGGTTTTATCTCGTTAAATTTTGCAAGAAACACATGCTTGATAACATCCATGAGAATTTCGCAGCACTAAATCATGCATGTGTTCATTGCAAAACTGCAAAACCATGCATTTTCTGCCTCCAAAATGTTTTGAGCCAATACAAATATGATGTATGCCGTGATATGGAGCCTCTCCATAGTATCATAATATGCCATCTTGTGCAGATTCTCTTTGCTCACACGTTTGAAAACATTGTTCTTAATCTCCGCAAAATTATTTGACACAAGTAGTGCCAACAAGGCATGTGTGTGAGATATGATTGCAGCTGATATAGTAATTGCTTGGGCTAAAATGACAGAGGATGAATGCAACAACAACTATCATTTGGTCCAGAATGAAATGTGTAGTCTCAAATGCCATAGAATGAAATGTGCAGTCTCAAATGCCATAGATTCTTTAGAGCTACTTGCAACTCCCTCTGCTGAATTGAATAACACTTGAAGCACATCCCCACCAAATGACGGGAAGAGTTTATCAAATATCTCTAGTACATTAAACACCACATAAATTTTGACAGTGCCTTGTCCTCTGATAAAATGGTAGATGAGACTAATATCTATTACTTGGAAATGTGCCACTCAACAAATCAATAGGACTAAGCATCCTATGTCAAAAAGCTCATCAGCACACGACCTCTAGAACTGACTGTCAAGCATCTCCATGTGAATGCCAGTATCTTTGTTGGCATGATAGTCAATAATGATAGAAAGGAATCAAGGCACACAAAAAATCCTACATCAATAAGAAATTCACATCTTCAGGGATCATGGAACATTGTATTGTAAACCCTCTGTCTATTTTTATCATTTCCAACTGATGTTGTGCTTCGCAGAGAACTACCTCCATATATTTCACTAAAAAAAATTGGAATGGGGACATCCCAACATATGTAGGATATTTGGCACTGTGAGCAATCACATGTTCTCAATCCACCAGTACTTAGGGATCTCTGAAACTGACCCTTCCCCTATTTGAATCCTTGTCAGGTTGTTGTTGCTATTCTGATCAACAACTTGGAGAAGCGACCTCATTCGATTTCTGATCTGCAGCTATTTCATTCTCAACTATGCATTTCATGCAAGGGTTGGCCTTCACATTCAAACTATCATTCAGAGTCCACTACCTCAACTTAGGAGGAGAACCCCAATTATTGCACATATTTGAAATGTCTTCCAGATTTGTTGGCGTATTCACGACGACTGATCTATGTGCCCCTAGTAAAGAAACCAAAACCCTGTCCTTTGGGTCGACCGACTCCACTTGATCAATACCCATAACTCCATTTACATGTGCATCCATATATGTTGCTTCCTGGAAAATCAAAGAATCTTCCGTTTTTGTATGGTCTCTCTCATTATTTAGGGCAATTAGCTTATCTTTCTTGGTGTTATTATTAATATCATCTTCTAGCAATAGCAAAACAGAGTTCTCTGCATGGCATTGAATAACATCGTGCCTCGCTTTAGTTTTCTTTGAAAACCCTGATTCAGATTGTTCCACGGCGGCTTCCTTCAAGAATCTAAAATCCGGAACAGTGGAGGGCACGAAAGGCTTATGAGATGCGGTAGCTCCAGGTAAAGCTGAAGGAGAAGGGGTTCGTTGCCGACGACAAAGCAGCTTGGCAGCACATGAAGAGCATGGGTCGGTTCAACAGGGGAGTCTGTTTGGGCAGTATAAGTAGGTGACATTGAAAGCTTAGGCCTGTAGTTGTACATCTCTCTGTTGCATTCTGGTATTCTTTCTCTTCTGGTAATAAACTCAAAAGGATTGATGCTCTTGTTTGTTAGGGTTCTCACTGATTATGAGTCTTTTGTCATCTGTCTTGATAAAATGATACGAGTTCTTATTTAGCGTAGAATGAGCAGTGTCTGTGGTTTCATAATGTCCAAACAGAACATTCAAGTTTGATTTGTAATGACATTATGGACTTTTATCTCGTGTCTTGCTTCATATGTGAAAAATATATTCGATTTCAAGTTAGGCCTAGCATTTCAAGTTTCTGCTAGGATAGGGAATTTTCAGGGAAGATATAACTCATTTGAATTGGCAAAAACTTTTTCTGCTCATGTAAGAAGGGGTAGCCTGAGCCTTGAATTCTAGACTTTGGTTCGTTAAGTTGGATGGTGTGATGCAACTCTTTTGATTATTTTTTTTTGTTGGTTGGTGATTCTCATCGATATTCGTTGGGTCATCAGTCTGAGTAAAGTTGAAATGAGTTCCTTTTGGTGTAGGATGGCCAATTTTTGTGGTTTCATAATGGAAAAACCCAACAGCTTATAATTGCATGAAGGCTCTGGATGAATTATTGCCTTGCTTATTCCATGAAAAACAACCATGCCTTGTTGATTTGGAGCTATCTTGGGTAGCTCGGCCAATGGTACCCATTAAACCTGTAAATATTGTGGTGCCTTTTCACGAATCATGTGGCCTTTCTAAACTACCATTTAGTATGTGTTTTTATGCCTCATTAACCATAATCGTAATTATTCTCAATCACAGCAAATCGACCTTTCATTTGAAGTCCTTGTCCCTGTACTTACGAGCCAAACTCCAGGTATATGCAAAAACTTGCACATACAAGTTAAGTCACTTTGTTCATGGAGTTGACAATGTATGCCAATGTTTTGAATCTTGGTCAGCTGTGGAAGGTACATGCTATTTATTGATGGCCTGTACCTTTTCACAAGATCCGGATATTTTACTGGTGACTTTTTGGTATATGCTTAGTTTGACACATGCTCACAATGTTTGCACAATAAGTTCATTATAGTGGATATCAAATACAGAACCTAAAATAGAGAAAAATGGTACATGCTCACAATGTTTGCACAATAAGTTCACTATAGTGGATATCAACTACAGAACCTAAAATAGAGAAAAATGGTACATTATACAAAAATAAGAATGCACAATAATTTCACCAACAGTAATTTGTTTAATAAGAAACACATGTTGACAACAAAAATTTGAATGCTTAGCATCCCTCTAATCATATGGCATAAATATCGAGAAAAATAAATCAACTGTTTTTAACTTTAGGTTGAAGTGTTTTCTGGTCAATGGATCAATGGATCTTTCCTATCGACATGGACTTACACTCACATCACAGTTCCCAGATTTTCAAATTAGTATAGCAAGTTTACATCTGTATATAATTTATGATTTGATAAATATCTACTGAAGCAAAAATTATACATCAATTTAAATTGATATTTAAAGACGGATACTATCAAATTTTGTTTATGAGAACATTGAAGATAACATGTCACTTTGAACCGATTGTAATTGTGCGAAATGCACATGGGTTTAAAGATTTTAGCATACTGCATGTGTGCTCAGTATGCCCTCAAAGTTAAAATTATTCACATGGGCAATTGAGATCTATTAAATTTCTAGTGAGAGGGAATTCAATGCTGACACTGGTAAGCCTTGATGGTTAGGACTGCATCTTCGGGAAACATTATTAATTTTTCCAATTGACAAAACAAGTTTTCTCTAGTGTCAATATATGCCAAAGTGTATGCAATTGATCTATTGGTGATATATTTGTCAGATTTGTGAGGGCCTCATTTGCATTTCATACAATTGTAGTAGAATGCAACTTTAATGTGGGATGTAGCAACTTTAGCTTTATCATTTAAGTTTTTTTTATGTGTATTGATCAAGTTTCCACTGGTCAAGATATGCATGTTGTTTAGGTTAAATTTGGCCATGGGCATGCATGTTTTCAACATGGTGGTAAGATGCATTCTTTTGGCATATTGCATGCATATCCAATGCGAGAGCAAGAGTTAATGTGCATTCTGAAACTGTTGTGTAGTGTAGACTTCACCTTTGTGGAGCATTGAAGGCATGTCAATGGGCCTAGGATCTTTTAGATTTTGAATGAATGCTTACAAGAAGCAATCTATTTTAGTTTGTTGTTAGTGGTGTTTAAAAGTTTTACACTTAGTATTTCGTAATCATTTGGGGACTTCCAAAACTATCTCAAAATTTTGAACACTACATTGTGGTTTATGCAATTGAATTAATAATTATTAAATCGTATGTTGTGCCATGGCTATTCTTTTGTAAATTTGAACTAGATATGCTCTATTATACTTCTTAAGCATTTAATAACTTGAGGTGTAATGACATTTGTAATGTTCAATATCTGTGGAATACCTGCACATCCGTTATTCAAGCTTTTTGTTGAGTTGACTCACGTAAAACACTACTTTTTATATGTATCTTTCACCCAAAATATCTTGAAGCGGATGGGATACTTGAAATGATTGTAAGTATTGGATTGGGAGAGTATTTGGGCAGAATCTACAAAAGGTTGCGATTGCTCTCCAATGATGGTGCTCATTTCCCCAAACATTACGGTGTGTAAATTGTACAAGGTCCATATCCGATTAAAGTGACAAAAGTTTCATTTACATGTTATCCACCAATTGTGAAGGTCCTGTTAACACCCAGGTTGTTCCCTTTGACTCCCAAGGGAATACGACCGGGGTAACCACTAACCAATCTTTGGATTACAGCTTCTAGCCCAACTGTAATCAGAGAGGGCTCTCTCTTTAAGGTTTGTCTCTGTTCTGTGGAGATTTTAGGCTAGTTATGAAGTAAGGTTTTTGGTTTATGTTTGGTTGAAAGGATGTCTTTCTGTACCCAAAGTGGAAATCTGCAGATAATGTTAGTCCATTGGGCAATGGAGTCTGTGGCTACTAGTTTTTTGAAATCTTGAGGTGAGCAGCTGAAATTACAGGGCCATTTGAATACTTCATAAAACAAACTTGAGATTATGATGGTGAAATGCAAATAACCAGTGAAAAGCAATTAAGAATTTTCCACTAAGCTGAGGTGTGGGAAGGAGATATATTTCTCAGGAGCAAACTTGACTTCCTGAAACAATAATCACTGTGAGAGATATAGTGTGAAAGGGCAGCAATTAAGAATTACACCTTTATTACTATAACTGAAGAAAACATTTATAATAGCTTAGATTGAGTTCAGGGTAGTCTGTGATTAAATCTTGGAACTATTCTTTTTCCTTGCCATTAACTGTAAAGCACAGAAACATGAAGAGATATGAAAAGATAACAAAACACATAACGAAGAGGTTTAGAGAAAACGTATTGTGCCATGAAGTATGTAGGAATCCTGTAACATTCAGTTAAACACCACAATGCATCAAACAACACAGAGCTTTGGAAATTCCATCGGCTTTTGTATTACTTCTCTGAGAATTTACAGTAAAGAACTCTAGAAGAGACATCAACAACAACCACCAACCCATGCAAACTCATGCGAGGGGGAATATATAGAAATGTTTCATACAAAATATCTCAGGCATTGAGTCATCTGAGAAATAAATATCTTCACCAACTCGTACAGGAAATAGCAGATAAGAAGTTATTGCAGCTTTCAATACAACATGAATGCTCTTTAATTCTGTCTGAAGATTTGTCGACCTTTGGAGGTCATTGAGTCGGTTGAACTATTTGTTATAAATGATGAATGGCGTGTCTTTGCAGCTCTGCCCTCCTATAGCTTTTTGGCCATGTCACTTGTGATTGTCAGTGCTGCTGTGGTGGCCGAATAATTTCGCTGAGTTGGCTCAGCCTCTTTTTCTCCATACATGCTGATGTATCAAAATTTTCCTGTGCATGACAACTTACATATTTCAATGGAAAAAACTTGATTACAGGCTCTGGTTTGATAGTATTAATTGTATCAATCCAGTCCAGACTTCCTGTGTGGGCAATTGATGTCTTAGAATTGCCTCTATAGTCTCATTTGCCTCTGTATATTTATAGAAATTAGGAGGCACATCAAATAAGTGATTGATTTCATTCATGATAAAAAACAAGTTCTCTACCCTGTTGTAGAGATTCTGTCCTGATGCTGGCCCTAATTCTCCTGAAGTGCTGGGATTTTTTGCAATCTGATTTGTAGCAAAGGTGTTGACCCTCTTGGCATAATTTTCATGGGAAAGTAGTCTTCCTACGCTGCCCATTAAGTTAGGAAGACCTCTGTTCTACAATGCTATAAATTTTTCCATGAATTTATTAATCTCTGTCTGCATATCCTGGCTTCTTCTCTCTAATGTCTGTACCAGGGTTCTTAGTGTCAGGACCCTTTTGACTATCGAAATGGTCTCAGTCCTGTTGGTAATTCCCATTGTGGCCAACTAAGAACTTGTTTTGTGATTAAGCGCATTAATCATTCTGGTGGCAGCCTCAAGCATATTACCTAGAGATGCCCTTGCTCTTTGGATTTCCCTATGTGCTTTTCCAATGAGCCCCATCTGCTCATGAATAGCCTCAATATATTGCCACTTGTCAGTGATGGATTGGCCAATATTGGCCCATAGGACTGTCTTGAGCTCAGCTGTTACTTTATCAAGTGTGAGCTCTTTCTCCAACTCGTTTATCCTCCTTCTGAGAGTCTTTATCTCTCTTTCTTTCTCAGCTACATTCTGCTTGGATTTATCATATCTTTCATTGAGCTTAGCCAAAGTCTCTTTGGCTAGATTCAGCTCTGTCATTTGGGCCTCCAAGACCTGAATTTCATTCCTGAGCTTCTGCATGTCAAGACTTTGAGCCTGCTCTATTGTTGGTGCTGAGGTAGAGGGTGTTGTTTGCTCTGTCTGCTGAATGGGAGGGGCAGTGGTTTGAGGAGCTTCTTCCAGATTGATTATTTCTAGAGGGGGCTGAGAAGTTTGGCCTGCCTCTTTCTGTTGCAATGCTGCCTGCAGTGCAGCCTCTGATTCTCCCAACTTTTCTTGTGTTAGGATCAGCTGTTTATATAGTGATACCAGCATAGTTGCTGCATCCTTGTCATGTCTCAGCTGGGCAACTTCTTCAGTTTGGGGATGAAGAGTTGCTGGGATCTTGATCATCTTCCTTAATGCTGCCATATCTGCATCCCTTAACTTCAACAGCTCCTGCACAGCTTTGACATCCTTGGGATTTTGCCCAAGCTCTATTATGATGTCCTCCAAAGCTTTGATTCTATTGTCCTTTGCTTGAGAGGATGCTCTCTCCAACTCAAGTTGGGCAGTTGTATTATTTAGGCCATTTTCTAGCCTGTAATTCACCAATGTTTTATCTGCCAAGGAGGCATATACCATCTCACCCATTTGCTTATGTAATTCTATCTGATCCATCGGGTGGATGTCCTTGGCAAGGATCTCAAGGTTGGTCCTGATGTAATCTGCAGCTGACTGTGGCTGCATCACGGCTGGCATGAAGTGGCTCATAATCATCTTGCCCTCCTGGACATCATAGGCAGACATAAGTCTTTGCTGGTTGGTGGGAGCCATTTTCAACAGATGATTATATAATTGTATCCTTATGGGCTCATTCTTCTTCTTTATGTCCGTGAACTGCTGCTTGATGCTTGGTTCACCTCCTCTTTGTTGGCTTGAAGAGCTAACTTCTCCCCCTGCTGTCCTCTCTTGTTCCTGCTGGAAGGAACTTGTAGAGGCCTCCATGCTAGGTGGGCCCATGCCCAAAGATTTCCTTATTGGCATTTCTTCCTCTGAAAAAGGATTCATTCTATGCATCTTTTCCCCTTGAGTTGTTGATGTTGTGAGGGGAGTCTCTCTGTCCCTTTTCCTGCTTATGTCCTCCTTTTGTGGGGTTTGAAGGACTGAAGCTTCAGCTCTTGTTTCTTGCCTAGGAGGCACAATTTGTGGTGGCTGCTGCTCAGTGACAATTGGGGCCTCTGCTGTGTGCTCTTCTTGCATTGCCTTTTCCTTTTCTTACTGTTGTACCTGTTGTTGTTGCTGTACCTCCTGCTGTTTTACCTCTTCCTGAAGTGGCTGCTCTAGCTCCATTTCTTTCTCCTTGCCTTTGCTAGAGGTTTGATCTGTAGCTTTGACTGCCTTCTGATGTGCTGTGGAGGATGAGGCAGCTGCTCCCACTTGAGTTCTTGGAAGAGAAAATACCTGTGCAGAAAGCTCTAAGTCAACCATCTTTATGAGATTTATTTGTGCTCTTTCATTTAATTCTTCTTGTGTGACAGGTTCCTCTAAGGTGCCTCTCTTCCATTTTTGTTTGATTTGCATATTTTTCTATGTGAGGCAACCTCACATGGTCATAACTGGATAGCCTATACTTGACCCTTCTTAAGGTTATGAAGTGATTGGGGTCATAAGGTTTCCAGAGGAAACTGGTCTTTAAGCCAATGCCTTCTAGCATTCTGTCTTCCTCTTGCCAGCCTTCCTCCCTTTTGTTATAAATAAAGTGGCCCAATTGGTTTCTTACCTTTAGTTGTGCTTTCTTGCCTTTGCCTGAAAAATTCTTCACATCAGCATTCCCAAACTGCCTGAAGTATTCAAGGGAAAACAACCTCATAGGCACATATTTCGGCAGTCTGTATGGGGGTAACTCACAGCTGTATATTCTAATAACGGTGTGATTTTTGTAAAAATTCCAATCCCCAATGTTGTATACCTTGGACAACTGAAGGAGCCTCTGCATCTCATCAGTTAGTCTTGGAGGAGGTGGGCTCAGGAGCAGAGACATGGCTGGGTGGATAAAAAGGTCTATAAATTCACAGTAAGTGTATGGAGAATAGGGTGTGCAGTGAATAGTTGAGGTCCAATACACTACTGACCTTGGATTTCCTTGTGCATCCACTCTTTTCATATCAAAAGAAAATTTCTCATGTTGATAGTATAAAATCAAGTGGTAGATGTAGGAGGAGTATCTGAACACCCTTTCCCTTGACAGTTTCATCAATTGCTCATGCATTTTGTCTGATATATAGGTGGCATAGTCATAGCAGATGGGAGTTTTGCCAGGGGAAAACATGAGCATCATCACAAGTACAGTTTCATCAACATACTCAATTGAGTTATAACCCAGAATGGGACTGATCATATCTGCAAGGTCCCTGCCCAATGGGTTGAGGTAAACATGAGAAATGGGAGGGTACTGCATAGTATTAGAATTAATATATAATTGGGTCAGCTTGGTGATCTGAGCATCTGTCATCTTAGCTCCTTGCTTTATCAGATCAATCAAAGATAAAGGAACCAATTCCTTCTCAGTTTTGAATTGCAGCAACTCTCTGATGGCCTCAGGGGTAATATAGAAAACAACTGAGCCTGAAGGGTCAAGCACAGCCCTCTGAGTGGCATCATAACCATCAGCACACAGGTGAATTAGGTCAGGAAATTGATTGACCTGAGGAAGCTTGAAGATTGGGAGGAAGGAATCCCAAATGCCCAATACATCTGTTCCAGTTTCATGTTAAATCTTCAATTCATTTAACAGGTGGATATGGAAGTTGCTGCGCATTAGAAATTCCTCTGAGATTTGATAATCCAAATTTGCAAATGCCTTCCACTCCAATTCTCTCTGAGGGGAATTTAAAGGGGCAACATTGAGGGCCACAGGTGCTACTGGTGTATCCATGGTTACTTTAAAACTCTGCTTATATGTAAATTAGTGTTACTGTGCAGAGTAACAGAAAAGAATGTTTCCTGAAAGGAGAGGTGATTTGCTGAGAAACAGAGGACAAAAGGGTTAATTGCAGTGATTGAAATATTGCAGGAAGCACTAAAAGGGCAAATACTTGTCCTTAACAGACTTCTTTCACAACAATTTGGTGTAGTTTCGGGTTCCCTGTTCACGATTGCGCGAACAGAATGCAGGTTTTGCGAAAGCTTTGGTAAACAAGGCTTAGCCGGTGAATTTCGACCTTATAACTTCAAATGGGAACTAGGCACAGGGGATTTTCCGGTTGATTATATGTTTTTCTGTGTTTTAAGTCAATTTAGGCAATTTTCAGACAAAACCAAGCGCAGAGAGGATTTACAGGGATAAATACCTGGTATACTGACGGTCCTGGTCACAAATGCAGGTGGATTGGTGCACCGATGGCTTCCAGGTCGAATTCAGCAGGTTGGCATGAGTTTGGACGTAAAATGCATGCAGAAGACATAACAGTCGTTTTTGCAAAAAGTGCAAAAAACGCGAAATTTTGGCCAAAATATGGATTTTTGGAACATTGGCACCCTTTTTTGGATGACGTCAGTATGACGTCATCGGGTGGGGCCAAGGTCGGATGATGTCAGCATGATGTCATCAGGTGATGTGGCAGCTTAAGAGTGGTCCACAGGGATGGTGAGGTGGCGGACAGGTGGAGCAATGACGGACGAGGGCGCTGACACGGCGATGACGTAGCAGTGATGCTGGCAGTGACGTTGGCAAGGCGGGTTGGCGGAGACCGGAAACCGTAGGTGGTATGATATCGCACCGCCTTTCATATGGAAGCGGAAATGTCAGAGGGGGCTCCGATACGCTGTGGGGGTGATGCGTGGCAGAGGCTTGACGTCACCCTCTGACAGATATCGGAAGGTAATTTACGGACGTCGGGGCCGGTCCGATATGCATGTGGACCGTTGGATGAAAGGCGCCCGATCGGACGGTCGATGGGTCAATTACTTGTCCGGACGATACGGCGTCAGGCGGGCAATAAAATATTGATTTTTCATGAAATTCGTGCCCATCGGGACTTTGGAATATTGGCGGATTTGAATGGTTTTTCAATGTATTTCTTTATAAAATCGCGCATAACTCCAAGACTTTGGATAAGTCGGGAAAAGTGGGTTTTTCATGTAATTTTGCCGTTTGAGCGGGTTAGGGGTGAGAATGGGTTTTTTTACAAGGTTTTTTTAGCAAATGAAGGGTGAAATAGGTTAAATGATTTCTGAAGGAGGAAAAGAGGTAAGGCTTGGGGTTTTTAAACTGACCAGATGTCAATTTGATTCCCTAATAGTGAACATATGGCTATAATGCCAAGGGGGGGGGCTATTTATAGAATGCTTGGGGTTTATACACCATAGTGTTATAATAGTAGGGAAAGGGTGACATAGGGAATTTAGATAATAGAAGTTAGGGGTTAGCATGGAGGAAAAAGGTGAATGAGGAGTGATATCACTAAGTTTGTTTGAAAACCACTTAGCTTAGGGAGTAGATCAAAATGAAAAGAATTTTACACAAGAAATGTGGCTCTTAAAGGAAACTAGAACCAACATGAAACCTTGAATTCTTTCATAAACACAACTGGTGTAGGGATGTTAGTAATGAGTGTAAAACAGGGAAAAAAGGAATTTAGACATGCTCCATTGAGTTGTTTTCCTTATCTTGACCAGCAAGATTCAGTTTGAAAGGAATACCATTTCTGCAACCCCATCTACCTACCCACCTACTTGCCTAGCATTTTTTGTTTGTTCTTGGAGGGTGCATTTGGACTTGCAGACCCTTATGTGCCTTTTCTTTTCCATTTGCTTTTTCTTTTGATTGCCTATTTAGCACTACCCTTATTGCTTCCAAGGCCCCATATTAAGCAGTTGGGACCCTTAGTTTCTTTGCCTAACTATTGGTCTGCCAAGATTAAACAGTTTGGACAGACTTCTTTCTCTATTCTACAACATAAAATTGAAACATGGCATGATCCAGATTAGACTGGTTGACCATCCATCAAAATTTAGTAAACATGAAGCTATGTACACACCTTGTCTTCTCTTGGAAATATGGGATCTTTGTATCAACAAAGCAGAGCATATTTGGCATTTGAATTTTCCAATCATGAAATATGAAACCTATTGGTATAGGTATCCAACAGTGGCTCCACATGGGTATGGTTTTTCTTCTTGAAAGACCAAGAATAGCAGGTCAGAATGCCTTGGCCCTTTGACTACTCTTTCAAGACTTGGAGTTTTTCTTCCTTGAAACCTCAAAATAGTAAACTGTCATATTTATAGAACTTGCTGAACTACAGCCTTTTCCTGCTTCTGCAAGATCCTTGAAACTAAGTTATTCACATGCTTAAAGAGAACACTATACACAGTAAATTATGTACAAGGGAGCAGCCATGCTATATCCATGGAAGGTAGTCAAAATAGTGCTTCAACATCCTGCCATTCACAGGACCTTCATCCAAATCAATTTCATCAAGATTCTTAAGAAAGTAAGTGTTGTTTCCTTGTACTGCTTGGATGATAAATGGTCCTCTCCAAAGGGAATCAAATTTTCCATGTTTTGCTTTACTTTCCCTTCTTGAATCCCACTTGAGAACTTTGTCACCCATGTTGAAATCCTCAGCCTTAGTCCTTCTGTCAAAAGCTTTCTTCAACTTCTCTTGTAAGATTTGAAATTTGTTATAAACTTGGTCTCTAGTTTGCTGTAAACATATAATTTGATTCACCCTCCTTTGCATATCATTGGGCTCAACTTGACTTTCTTGAAGTAGTTTCATAACAGGGATCCCTAGTGATGAAGGAAATTTGGCTTCTAATCCATAGACTAACTCATATAGGCTGACCCGAATTGATCTCTTGGTTGTTAGTCTATCTGCCCATAAGGCATTGACAAGTTTCTTGTGCCAGTTCTTTTTGTTCTCTTCCAACACCTTCTTTATCATGTTTACAAGGCTTTTATTTGATGATTCAGCAAGGCCATTTCCT
>APFE030834055.1:8728-18794 GCA_000404065.3 Pinus taeda
GAAGAACCGCGTATCTATGTTAAGATCTTCTGTTGGTTGAATTTTTCTGTTGAAAGGAGTTCTGGGTTCTGTTCTGTTATTGTTGATCTGGTTATTATAGCTGACTGTACTATTTACATACTTGATGATCATTTGATGTATATGGATCCAGTTTGAAAATTTATGAAAAGTGGTCCTTGAAAAGAAGTAGGGGGTTGTAGCTCCCTTTCAGGAGAGACTGGAAAACGAGAGAGAGTTGTAGCTCTCAGCAGGTTGCAGCCTGCGTACTGGTAAAGGACTGCACCAGTGCAAGATCATTGTAAAAGGAGTTTCTAATTTGAAAGAAGATAGAGACATTTTGCAGCAGGTGGTTTTCACCCACATTGGGTTTCCACCTTATATCTGGTGTTCTTTGATGTGACTGTCTGATTTTCTTGTTCATGCTCATTATTTATGGTATTGGTATCCAAAAATAATTCAAAGTATAAATAAGAAAGATTTAGTAAAAGAATTAAAATAATACTGATTCACCCCCCCCTCTCAGTATTATTGTCAACACTAACAAAGGGGTATAATCAGTCTCAATATAGTTCTTCGACTCTTTTTTGTATCTCTTTCCACTTCATGTGGCTCCTGGTTCCGACTTAGTTCTTCTTTGCCCAAACATCCATGTGACTTCATCTGCATAATCCCCTTTTCACATTTTAACATCTTAATCCAAAACTTAAGAGAATTTAAGAACTTACCTCATGGTAACTTGAAGAATCTTCATTTAGCTTCGCTATAGGACATGATTCAGTCGATCACAAACTCAGTGATAAATACTCCCAAAATACTATCGATCCAAAATCAATAGCCCTTGAGATACTGTTATCGATTCTCTTGAGCCGTTGTATCAAGTCGGGGTTCCACTCCTTAGGATCATCACCTTTGAAACAGTTCTTATGCTCAACTAACTTAGATATCCACTCAAGCAATTCAATGTGGAACGAACCAAAGAAAATCTCATATTGATCTTCGAAGATATATCTTTGCACCCAAGCGTTAGTAGATAAACATGGGTTTTTGTTCTCTTTTTCCAAAAATTCTTTTCCTTTTTGTTCGACCCACTGGAGTTCTTTCTTTGATGGACGCCAAATAATATCCCTTAAGCAGATCCCGGTCCCAACAATATAACCATTTGTTGGTTTGAGGGGGCTTGACCTAGGTTCAGATTGTGTTTCCCACCAAAAAAACCATCAACTATTGGCCCTTTCAACAACGACCTACAAGCAGGTAACAGTCTCACCTAAAGTAGATATGGGAGGTTACAGAACTAGGTTTCCACAACTGAAGGGATATCTGCAAAGTGGCACAGTGTATTTACTTCTATTGTTGATCAAGGTGGCTCATCGAACATTGGCGACTGGGAAAAGGCTAAAAAATGAAAGTGCTTAGATCGTGCTTGAACTAGTTTCATGTTGGAGATCTCGTCATTGTGATAGCAGTGGTGTGAACAGTTCGTCAAACCGAGTCCGTATGCAAAATTTAGGAGAAGTCAAAGTTCAGGTATGACTTGGGGGATTGGGCAGGCTTAAGGAGGTAGCAATTTGGACAAAATATGACCACCAGATTCTGGCCAACCTGGGCCAAATTCCAGGTGAATTTGTATCCCATTTAAATTGACTCCGATTAAATTTCCATTTTTTCAAAAATGACCATAGAGTTGTTATAAAACATATATATATATATATTATATTATATATATATATTATATATATATATATATATATATATATATATATAATATATAATATATATATATATATATATATAGATATATATATATATACCATATATATGTATACATATACATGTATCATATACATGTATATGTATACATGTATATGTATATATATATATATATATATATATATAATATTTATATATTATATATTATATATTATAATATATATTATATATATATATATATTTATATATATATATATATATTTGGGGTGGCGGGCCCCCAACCCCGCCACCCTACCATTATCCAACATTATGAACAAAAAAAATTATTAATTTTGGGCCGATAAGCCATGACCCTCGTCGAACCTCCCTCAACCACTGTAACCAATATTTAATTAGGGGTGTGCAGCCATGACCCCACCACCCCAGAGCTCGCACAACACACTTCATAACAATAGGTGGGGGCGCGAGCTATCAAACCTGCCACCCTCTCCACCTCCCATAAAGTACAGTGAACAACAACTGTAAATCGGCGCGAGCCACCAAAATAGTGGACCTGACGCCCAATTTTTATAATAATAAAAATGTAATGTATTAAAATAGGAGGGGCAGAGTTTGATCACCTGACCCCTCCTCAACAAATTTCTAACTTAACCATTGCGCCCAACGGCCTCATTGTTTAATCTGCCCACGAAACTCATTTAAAAACCCCTCATTTGCACAATGCTCCCATTGGAGGTACATGCACAATTTTCAAGACTGATTTTGCATTTGCAGGTGGAACCATAAGCGGGAACAGAGGGAGGTGGAACCATGCTTGAGCCCAACTTTGAGAGGGGCCAAATTTTCCTAGTTTCCAAATTAGATAAACTTTATGTCAATTTTACACCTCTCGGCGACACGAACTTGATGGTGGTATCAGATTCTACAACAGAGGCCTTGATTTTTCATCCACTTCTTATATTCTATTGCGATTGTCAATACTCAATGTGCAAGCAGACATTTTGATGGTGATCGATGCTACAAGATTTGATGGTACAGCAGGCCAATAGCAGAGAAGCCCATTATCCACGCATCCATGGTTATGAGGTATATACAATGTTGTTGAATTATAATTCTTTTTGTGGCTTATGAGATGTGTTACGATTCTCGCTCGACGTGATGCATAATCATCATTATGAGTTTTAATTGTGTTGATTTGATCCTCACGCTTTATGTTTTGATGTGGGATCTTGTTTGTTGATGTTGATGAGGGATGTACATTTATGGTTTTGTTATGTTATTACCAGATCTCTATGTAGCTTGTACAAGAGATTCTCTGTGTCATTAGATAGGAACATGTATTGGTTTTCGGCCACTCTTGCATGAGGGCAGTTCCTGTTATGGAACATGTATTAGGGGTTACTAGCCACTCCTGCATGAGGGAATTTTCTTTATGATCATGATAACATACATGTACATCTTCATCCTCTTTACCAAAACTTAATGCAGTAGCCTAAACCATCTTGACACCGAGGCTCGAAGACTTAGTCCCTCCTGGACGAACTCTGTTATTAATGGCTTATTTCTTTTATGTTGTTGATACTTGTCATGTTCTTATTCTCTAAAACATGTAGATGTATTCGTTTATGTTCTTTTAAAAATGCAATTTAACAGATCACATAATTAAAAGGTCTTGGAAGGGTCTTTGTCACACCCTGGACATGGATCAACTATATATCAATCTTATAACTTCTCATGCATAAGAACTTTGCGCAAATGATCAATTTAACAGAAACACATAAACGCCATAAATAACATGATATCTTACAGTTATTCGCATAATTTAGTGAAAATCATACATAATAAAATACATAACAGTGGTCAAATAACATATAAAGAGATACTACACTTCGCCAAAACTTATTGTTTATTAAACAAATCTTCAATTACATTCGCTTCTCTGACCTATGCACCCAACTACAAGTGGCCTCTGTGTTGAAAATGCAACAAGATGATGGAGCTTAGTGAAAATACGTCGCCTTCACTAAGTGGGCCCGCACGCTATTTTTAGCGCAAAGTCTATTTTTAGACATATGGATCATGGTATATGAGTTGCAGGATGCTATTTATGGATGATTTGTCATGTTGGTAAAAATAGATGGACCTCTATTTTTAGACATATGGGCAGAGTCTATTTTTAGACTGCCAGTCAAAAAATAAAACAGTCGAATATTATTAGCTCTTAATAATATTTGGACTATAAACATTATCTTATCCTCTTGCAGCACTTCAGTTCGAGCTACGGATGTGGCACATGCAACTGCCAGAAGGAAATATGCTTTTCCTATGGGTTAGTTGAGCTATTGTATGATGGACTTCAGTTAGAACTCAAGTGATTGAGTTTGGTGGAGTTGATTAAGGAGTTGATGGAGTTGTGTTCAGTTTGACTTAGTTGAACTAGTTGTATTTAGTCTAACTGACAAATACACTAGTGGTGAGTGGTGTGAATTAATTATTAATTAATTCACTAATTATTAACTCATAAATCAACTAAAGAATACATCAGTTAACTCAGTGCATGGACAGTTTAGTGGAGACAAGTGTTAGAGGTGGGTGAAGGGTGAGACTACTATCAGTTGTAACTATAGCTATGCATGATATTTGCACAATCATTGATTGAGATTGCCAATGAGGATTGCACAGTACAAGCCAAGGGAATTTGAACTTGGATCTGATCTATTATCAACTTGGATTGCGCAGTAGAGGCAGGCAAACAGTGGAGGAGATTTGAACCCTTGACTTGTTCAGATCTGAGCTGGTTTTGTGTGTAGCAGGTGGAGATAGTACTGAGTACTTGTGAGGAGTATTGTACTATGTATTGTTACATGTTCTCTATCATTATAATATACAGATAGTTCGGGGTTTTCAGCTGTATGTTTTCCCCATTACATACTGTGTGATATGTGTGATTGATGTTTCAATGTGCGCATGCGTTGTTTTTAATTCTGCAAATTGATGATCAATGGTAGAGGAGGTTATGTATTATGCATGCATTCCGCAAATAGTGTATAATCAGGATAATCTCTGTGAATAAGTGTTATATTATTCAAAATTTCTACACTTACTGTGCATGTTTACCATTTTTGTGAGGATGGACTCAATCACGTTATTCATGGGCTCCACCTGACCATTTTCTTGTGGGTGATACGGTGTAGATTTCTTGTGCCGTATTTTGTACCGCTCCATCACACCCTATACCAAATTAGAAATAAAATGTGATCCATTGTCAGAAACAATTTCTCTAGGCACTCCAAATCTAGTAAATATTTCAGTAAAAAAAAAATCAACAACAACTCTTTCAGTAGCAAAAGAAAAAGCTTTAGCTTCTACCCACTTTGTAACAAAATCTTTACAAACCAAAATATGTTTTTTTTTTTTTTATGATGCATGATTTACTGGTCCTAAGAAATCAATGGCCCATTTTTCAAAAGCCTCAATCATAACCTAAGGACATAAAGGCATTTCATTAGTCTGATTAGGCTGGCCAATTCACTGACAGCTATCACACCGCTTGACATATTGTTTGGTGTCCTTGAACAAGGAAGGCCAAAAATAGCCAGCTTGTAACACTTTGTATGTAGTTTTCTTATCGGTGAAGTGACCTCCACAAGGTTCATCATGGGCATATTTTAAGATATCAAACACCTCTTCCTCTCTTACACATCTACGGATAATGAGATTTGCTACAGTGTAAAAGAGGTCTCCTTGGATCCAGGAATATGCAACACTTTTCTAAATGATATTCCGCTTCACGAGCGGATAAGTGAGGTGGTAATTTTCCAGTGACTAAATAGTTAGCTATGTCAACAAACCATGGATATTTTGTTGACACAGCAAAAATATTTTCATCAGGAAAATCATCATCAACAAGAATTTCTTTACCAGGACTATTTAATCTTGAAAGATAATCTGCTACTACATTTGACTTTTCTGGTATATCAACAATGGTAATATTAAATTCCTGTAATAATAGCAACCACCTGGTCACTCTATTGCCAATTAATGGTTTATTCATCAAATATCTTATAGCAGAATGGTCAGTATGTACAAACACTTCATATCTTGTAATATAATGTCTGAATTTATTAATGGAAAAAAATTACAACTAAAAACTCTTTCTCAGTGACCGTATAATTGAGTTCAACGGGTGACAAGTTTTTAATAATGAAATAAATAGCATAAGATTGTTTGTCTTCTTCTTTTCCTAAAGCTGCACCTATAGCAGTATCTGAGACATCATAGGAAATGTGAAATGGCAGGGACTAGTTTGATCCTCTCAATATTGGTGCCTGAACCAATATTTCCTTCAATGTCTCAAAAGACTGTTGGCAAGCTGTGGACCAAGAAAACTCGCTATCTTTAACCAAAAGTCGGAAAAGGGGGGTATCTATCCTTGAGAAATTCTCAATGAATCTCCTATAGTAGCTCGCATGTCCTAG
The DNA here is from genome assembly GCA_000404065.3 of Pinus taeda. Taxonomy (NCBI): domain Eukaryota; kingdom Viridiplantae; phylum Streptophyta; class Pinopsida; order Pinales; family Pinaceae; genus Pinus; species Pinus taeda. The sequence continues at coordinate 14,917 of APFE030834055.1, forward strand.
AAAACCTCTCACTTCCCTTTGAGTTTTGGGTATAGGAAGACTTGAAATGACTTCAATTTTTGCAGGGTCAACCTGGATACCTTTGTCGGAAATAAGATGGCCAAGAAACACTCTCGCCTTGCACATTAATCTACATTTCTTGTCATTCAAGGCAAGATGAACTTCTTGGTAGTGAATAAACACTTTTTCTAGATTCTTGATGGCTTCCTGAAATGAATCACCAAACGCAGAGAAATCATCCATATAGATTTCTACGCATTCAAGGTCAGCAAAAAATAGCCAAGGCTGCGCTTTGAAAGGTGTCCGGGGCATTACATATCCCAAAGGGAAGCACTTGATAAAAAAATGTACCCCATGGACATTTAAAAGTGGTTTTGTCTTGATCCTCGGGTGCTATTTGTATATGGTTATATCTGCTAAAGCCATCTAGAAAAGAAAAGTACTTCTTACCAGCAAGGCTATCGAGTACCTAATCGATGAAAGGAAGGGGGAAGTAATATTTTAGAGTGGATTTATTCAATTCTCTGTAGTCAATATAAATGCACCATCTCCCATATTTATTTGGGACTAATACTAATGGAGAGACCCACTGGCTGTCAGAAATGGGATAGATAAAATCAACATCTAAGAGTTTTTGCAATTCTTCCTTTACAACGTCTCTTAGAGTTGGGTTCATTTTCCTTTGGGGTTGTTGGATAGATCGGGCTCCATCCTAAATATAGATATGGTGTGTACAAGTTTCAGGATGGATGCCTTTCATATCTTCATAACCCCATGCAAAGGCATCAAGATGGTTTCACAAAAAATTCATAAGCTACTCTCATTGAGAAGGATCCAAGTATGAACTGATATACAAGGATTTCCCTAGACTAATCTCAACAAGAGTAGTGTCGGGCTCGAGAGTACACAAAGGTGCCACTAGAGTTGGTGATAATGGAGGTAAAGAGTCATAACCTTCCTGAAAATCTAGACTAAAAATTTGACTCAATGACTCGAAATTAGGCATGGTGTCTAGATTGTTTAGGAAGTCTTGAATCTCACCCTCCTACGAGGACTCAATATTTTGATGTATCAAGGAAACAGGCTGAGTCTCCTCATCACTACTGTAGTCTAACCATAAAGTGTCTCGGAGTTCCTGAATAGACCTAGTGGGTGGATATAAGGTGACTTTCTTTCTGGAATCTCCATAAGTAATATACATATCACCAGAACGACATCCGATATAAGCATTGGGCGTAGCAAGCCATGGTCATCCCAAGATCAAGGGATGACCTCCCACAAGGTTCTTTGGCTAAAGCACAATGAAATCTGTGGGATATTCGCAAGAATATAGGGAAACACGCACATCATCCAACACCCCTTTCGGCTTGATTTTAGATCGATCTACCAGTTCAAGCACAGTGAGAGTAGGACAAATATGGACCAACCCAAGTTAATCCATGGTTTTCTCGGTGATAACATTAATGGCTTCCCCTAGGTCTATAAGTACATAGGAGACAAGGACATCACCTATCTGAATAGAGACAATAAGGTTTCCGAGGTCGGTGTATTTTTTCATGTGCATACATCCTGTCATTAACTCTGTTGCTCTACCAACAAATTGAATGGTTTGGGGTTGCAATCTTCTCCTTCCCGGCTTCTTGAGACAGAGTTCCCTAATGATTTTTGTATAGATGGGGATCTCTTTGATAGCTTGGAGCAAAGGTGCCCTTATAAAAGGTTCCTAAGCTCAGAAGCCAGGCTAGACTCAGGAATGGGGTCTTTATTCTCCACAAGTAACCTCTCTAGATAGGGAGGTCAGTTGGAAGAAGATGACAAGGGCTCAGAATGTAGAGGGATAGGCTGAATGGTGTCATCTTTTTCAGAATGGTAAGGAGTTTCCTCCTCTCCTTTCTCATTGATAATTACCATGGGATACTTTTGTTTTTCTGAGGTGACTACCTTCTCTGATCTCAATTGGAGATCATTGACTCCAACTGGCATAGTCTGAAGTCTGGATGAAGAAAGTGGGGTCATAGAATGGATCATTTGTACCACTTTATTATTGGGGTTTGGTAAAGGTTGAGCAGGCAGCTAAGAAGGTCGAAACGGTGGAGGTGACAGTAATGGTGGCATAGGTTGACTTAGTTGAGGTAATGATGTTGAGGCATTGGGTAAGGTGCATATGTAGGAGGGCATGATTACATAGGTGCAAGATAGGAATTATGTGAATGATGTGAATGGTTTGGCCCTCTCCATCCTTGTTGCCAAGATTGGGAGGGTTGTCCATATTGATATTGATTCCCATGCTGCCAATGCTGAGAGTGACTAGTGTTAGGATAGGAATATGAATGTGCGTTATAACCAAAAAAATGTGGTGGAGATTCAGGAACCATACCTATACTTACCCAAGGCCAATTCCTTCATGCTCCCATAGCATGCAATGATTCCGCTTCAGGTTGTCCCCCTTTAAACACAACTTTCAACCCAGGTATAGAGGGACATTTATCCGTAGCATGGTTATCTGCACAAATTGCACATTTATTAGTTTCTTTAATATCTAGAGGACATTCTCTTAAAGGATGCTTTCTTCTACATTTAGGACAGAAAATAGACAATATCTCCTGCTCTTCTACAAGTTTCTACTACAACTTCAAAGAGTCTATTTGTTTACTAACAATATTCATTATTTCAATTTTCATATTGTCCATTTTGTTTTCTAATCCAATAATCATAGCATCAGTAGATTCAATTTTTATGTTTTTATTTCGATTTCCTTTACAGATCTATATTGGTTCCTCGAGAATTTCTTGCACAAGTCACATATATGATCAAAAGTCTTTTGAGCAATATCCCCTTGTCCTAACAGATTTAAATTATTTCTTGCATCATCAGTGAGCCCACATAAGAACAAGGTTCTAATGGTACTTGGATCAAATTTTCACTTTGACCTTTGAAGGATATACAAGAATCTCTCCAAGTAGTCTTCTAAAGTCTCATCATCATTTTGCACAATAGTAAAGATTTTATCTTGAATATCTCTAGTTTTACAATATTCCTGATATTTTGACAAGAACACTCTCTTCATTTGCTCCTAAGAAGATATAGTGTTTCCTCCTAGTCCCATGAACTAGCGGAGTGTTGCATCCTTGAGAGTTGCAGGAAACAACTTTAACTCCTGGGCATCAGATGAATAATCATAACTTCTACACAAAATATCAAACTCGAATAAGAAAGAGTTTGGGTCTTCATGTACCTTACCATAAAAATGAGGAAGAGCTGATGGTGAAATATTTTTCATTTGTACTTGTGTATCAGGATCCACAGTCAGGAATCCGAAAGCGGGTTGTGTCACACCTAAACCACTGCTATTAGGGCCTAGGTGGACTATTCCTGCAAGATGATTATGAGTTTGTTTGGACTTTATTCCTACAAAAGAAGGCCCAATATGAGTTTTGGTTTCAGATTTTTCAGTGTTTCTTTTGCCCCTAGTGGGCTTTGGACCCCTACCTCTTTTAGGCATTGATTTCAAAAAATGACAAAACAAAATTCAAATAAAAACTGCAAGTTTCAAAAAAAAAAAATTGGCACCTATCAATTCCTTCAAACGATAGAAGCACACTAGGAGAAAAAATAATAGCAGACTTACCCCTATTGCAAAAAATGAAAAATTCTTACCAATTCAAATTGCCTCCTCGGCAACGACGCCAAAATGTTGGGTGTAGGAATTGTGCTTGAGCAAACTCCTCAACACTTAATTGTGAACCCCAGGGTTTCGTAAACTTAGAGACGAAGAAAAGGCAATGAAAGAAATGGTGTGAACTTTTCCTATCTCTAATCCTACTTCTTAAAGGAAATTCTTTACAGAATCAGGCAGAAAACAATCGGAAAGGTAATTG
>APFE030834068.1:0-42183 GCA_000404065.3 Pinus taeda
ATACGTTGTCAATATCAAGCATAAATTTAAACAGAAGAAGCGAGATTTTGGATTTTTGAATCTGAAGCAAGCGAAAGGCACCCCCAAACCACTAAACAAAGGTCAAATCCAAGGTGGGGGGACCTGCGACAACCCACCAAAATTGAAAGCAAAGAACAACACCATGAAGATAAATAAGGACATAGGGAAATGGTGCAAGTTCAATAAGAGCCCCACTCACAACACAAGAGAGTTTCTAACCAAGAAGTCATTGGTGGGAAAGCTAAAGGATTCCAAATCAAATGCATATTTCAACTCTGAATCAAAAATTGGCAACGAGAATGAAAAATGGAATCACATTATTCATTTGGAGCCTAGTTCTACCATTACCACCACCAAGATCCAGAAGGATGAGCCCAAATATCCAAAGGAGGGGGAGTGGCCTTTCAACTCACAGATATGGGTGAAGGGTTCTCTATTGTAGTTCATTAGCAATAGCAGGAGCCAAAAGAACCTTATTTCAGCAGAGGTTGTGAAGCGGTTTGGCCTAACGACCACACGACACCTACATTCATACACCATGATGTTGCTTCACCAATGGTAAGATCTGCATGTCAGCCAACAGTGTTTCCTTCTCTACAGCATCAAGCCCTTCATAGATGAGGTAATGTGTGATGTTGCTCCTCTTGAAGTTTGTGATGTTAGGCCAACCATAATTTTGGAAGTGGCATGTTGTGTATGAGTCTAGTTCTCACACTATTATTATTTATTTGGGAATAATTTGTATAGGATACCAGAGGTAGCACCACCTGCCACCATTTCTTTGATCACTACGAAGCAATGCAGTAAGATCATTTCGTAGACCGAGAAAAAAAAATTCCTTATGATTCACCCTCTGGAAATAAGAAGATTGTGACCATGACCTCTAGACAGGTCTCCTCTGCATGGTAGAAGCCGATGGATAAGGTTGTGGAGGAGTATAGGGACATCTTTACCTCACCCACAGGGGTACCTAAACACTGTCAGGTAAAGCACTCCATTGATATAAACTTGGGTGTGTTGCTACCCAATGGGTTGATCTATCGATGTTATATTCTAGAGAATGATGAAATAAAGAGGAAGATTCAAGAGTTGTTGCAGAAAAGGCACATTAGGCCAAGCATCACCATGTAGGAGCCTGATTGTGTTGGAATAGAAGAAGGATGGGACCTAGAGACTCTGTATTGAATATCAGGCGCTAAACAAGATCACTGTCTGGAATAGGTATCTAAGCCCATAGATTGATGACCTTTTGGACCATCTCAAAGGGGTCAAATATTTCAACAAGATTGACTTGAAGCTTGGTTATCACCAGGTACCGATCAAAACCTCTGATATGTAGTAGACTGTGTTCTAATCCAATGAGGGCCTTTTTAAATGGCTAGTCATGCCTTTCGAGTTGACCAATGCCCCTACAACCTTCATGAGGTTGATGGATGACATATTATGACCCTTCACCAACTCATTCATGACTCAAATTCCATTCTTCTACTAAATTAGTGGAGATTAACTACCCAAAAGAAAAATTCAAAATCTAGTCCTAGTGCATAAAAAGTAAATTCTTTTCAACTCTAACTTGTAAATTCTATTGAATCAATTCATAAAAGAACACAAGATTTATGCTACCTGCAGAAAGGAAACTACACTAATTGCAACCAACCATATAGGTATCAGATTCACATAAAAACAAAATATTATTCTACCAACTCACAACTCAAGAATTCATGCATCATTTATCTAATTCACACTTGCAAATTGAGTAATGTCCTAATTGCCAAATTTGTGATGAAGAAACTAATGTTATTTTCTCTTGCAGTAAAGGAAAAGAATGGAGGGAATGGCTTAGGTGGTACCTCTGATCATGGAGTCCAAGATGGGGGGTTAACCTACTCCTATAATAAGCCACACTTGCATCACAGGTCAAAATAAGGGCAAAACCGGCTACTGCAGGCGTGCTACAAGAAGTTTCTATAGGATTCTTGCATTACTGCAGGAAGTCCTGAAATGCTACAGGAACGGTTTCGAGAGGGTTTGGAAGGTAAGAATGATGGAATCAAGGGATGGAAATATGGATGAAGTTTGTGTTGGATAGGTGGAAGGTGACCAACACTCCTATCCAAGCTAAAAACTCGAGGAAGGCCAGTTTTAGACTAGGAGGTTGCTCACAATGACCTAAAAATAGGGATCAGGAACATTGGTTGGGATTCACCAAAAGGGAGTGGAGAAGTCCTGGATGGAGATGGTGAAAAGATCCATCGCCTGTAGGTCCATCATTCCTGCAACATCACATGCACATTTTCTTCTTTTCATTTACAAAATATTACAACCAATAGTGAAAAAGATGAGTTGAATTTGGAAACTATCTAACTAATGCTAAGAACTCTCATATATGAATTGAATTAACTTCTAAGCTACAACAATCATTTTTAAATAAAGATAGAAAATGTATACTTTTCCAAGAAATCACATAATGTTTTTGGGTTGTGATGTGGAGTCCTCTAATCATGCTCCCATGAGAGAGATGAGATAGAGGCCATAGTCGCCGACTTTTTGAGGAACTATATTCTACTAATATGCAGAAATTAATCAAGCATTCTAAGCTAAAATAAATATCAATACATAAGAGGGACCTAAGCTACTGGGCTTGGGCCCAAACCCAAGAGATTCATCCCTTTGGACTAACTCAGTGATGGATCAACAAGAAACTTCTCATTATTATTGCAGAAATGTCAATTACATCACATAATAATCAAAAATAGCATTCACAAGCACTTGAGCTCAATAGCCTCTTAGCTACAACCAAAATTTGAATCCTAATGAGTTCCTTTTCATGTTTATTTATACAAAGGGTAGCTACCAACAGCTCCCTAGAAAATAGAGTTCAATGTCTCCCAAAGTCGACAAATGTGAATCTTGATCTTCCTTGAACTGCATTAGCTTGGCTTCTAATGACCTCTTCCAATTTGGCTACCAATGACCTTGAGTTGATGAGAGATAAAGTGGTGATCTTTGACTGATTGAAGGAGTTAAGGAGGTGGACACTCTCCTATAATCTCTCCATGTTGTCTGATAATAGCTCTTGCATTCAAATTATTTCAAAATTGCTCCAATTCCTTCATTTAAAACATATTAGGCCACATGACATAGCAACACATCTTTTACCCCTCACACTAAGCATATTATAACAAAAAATTTAGATAAATGTGAGAAATAGAATATAATTTTAAAGTTGGAGGATGAAATTGTGACCCTTATGAATACCTATTGATGAGCCTCATCATCACCCCCTACTGAAACTATTTCTCATCCTCTGAGAAACTCATTCATCTATGTCCATGCCTTTCATGGCCCTAGTGGTCTCTCTGACATCCCAAGGTTCTACATATGGTGTGCCTTCTTGAGGATAGAAACCTACATCCTTCTCTATGTATGTCCACTGCTTCCTTTTCTCACCTTCATTCCTTCCTTCTTGTAGACCCATCAGCAAAGGTGGACTAAGCTTGAGTCTAATCCAGTTGACCTTTAACATTTTCATGAGCCGTTTGTACAAGAGTTTCCTTTCCAATTCATTCCTCAACCTTTCAGGAGAGTGATGCTCCATAATCTGGAGATTGTGGAGTGAGGCATTCCATCTTATCTAGCATGCTTGTTGGATTTCTATCCCTAATAACCTGAATGTGTCTTCAAAATGTGAGATGGCATGTTCTTGGGTGGAAAGGTATCTAGATGTTAGATCAACATCATTGAAGATGATTTTTTGATTACTAATTACATCCATTGCACTTATCTACTCTGCCTTGATATATAGTGGCTCTTTTTCTTCCCTTGCAATTACTTTCCTTGCCTCCTCGCCTCTTGCCTCATGATGAGTCATCCAAGATGCTAGGGCCTTCATTTGCCAGCCCCACAAATTTTCATTGGGTTCCCAAACATTCACATCAATCAAGGTAAGGTTATGCATGTAGAACTCAACCAATTTTTCTCTGTCTTCTATGCTAATTTGGTCACAGAATTCAATGAATTGTTTGTAGTCTTGATATTGGTATGGATCCATGTTGTGCTAGGGTATTGATTTGGAAATTCATCCACTTCTCTTTGAGAAAGAGTGAATAATACTTTGATGGTTGTATGCATTGTAGTGCCTCCATGGAGAGGCTTGCCTTTGTGGCCAATTAGGTCCTTCTCTTGCAATTTCTTCCTCAACCATTTATTTTCTGCTAGCAGTTGTTCTCTCATTGTGGACTCTTTCTCCCTTTACTCACTAGACGACTTGCCCATTTCAAGGACCTTGTCTTCCATGAGGCCCATATATTCCACCTTTTTGGATTTAGCAATCTGGATCCATCTGTGGGTTCCTCCTCTTTCTACTTCAAGTTCAAAGAAAAGTCGGATTGCAAATATTTGGGGAATAAATCTCCATCCTTCAATGAATTTATAATAGGAGCTCAAACTAGTTTGTGGACTAGGTTCTTGTAGCTTTGGGAAGTCCTTCTCAAATGTTTTTGGGGAATTTTCCCCCTCTTCTAATTATTGTGTTGCCGTCTACCCCTCCTATTGTTCATTCTGCTCTTCTTGTAGCACCCTTTGTTCTTCCTGTAGCACACTCTGTTTTTCCTGTAGCTTCACTTTTTCTTTTTGTTAGAGTGTGGTAGGTGTATTGAGTTGTCTAAAGGAGATTGATCTAGTGGTGGGCCCCCTTACATATGATATATGAGTCTTTGATATGGTTTCTGGAGAGGTGACCTCCTCAACTTTCCTTTCAGCGGGCCCTACCTCCTCTTTTTTACTTGGGGACTCTTCAATTGTGATAGGGCCTTTGTGGGAGTTTGAGGCCTTCCTCGCTTAATCCTAGGGCTTCTCCTAGTTTTAAAGTAGAGGGGAGTTTTCCTTTTCATTTTCCTTTTAGGTTTGACTGGTGTGCTAAAGGTAGTTAAGGTGGCAGCTACCTCTTTTTCACTAAGTACTGGAGACAAACTTGTTTGCTCTAGGGATACCCCTTCTTCTCTAGATGCAATAGTTTTCTCAGGGCTTGGTTTTCCTATTGCTCCTATTCTTGTTCTTCATCTTGGTTTTTCTCTAATTCTTCTTCTGAAGCTTCCTTTGTTTTCTTTGCCTCTATCTCCCTTTCCTCTTCTTCCTTTGTTTTCTTTGCCTCTGTCTCTCTTTCTTCTTCTTCCTCTTTTGGACCATTGTCCCCTCCATGTTGCATGAGGGCTCATAATCCCATTTTTTTTACTGACTGAGGATGACCAAGTTAACTGGCCACCTCCAGCTTATAAAAATACCTCTTCTCAAAATTCATACATTTTTATTATTTACACATAGGGAGGAGATGAGAGGTTTCCATACATGTTCCTACCTCGTGATTTACTGATGCAGGGGTGTGCATGATGGAGTGTTGGACCTTTGTACTCTCACCAAGGGATTTGTCTTGTTTTGTTTTTTTGCTCTTGTGTATATCTTCTCTGCTCCTCATGGAATTTGATTGTTGTTGTTGCTATGTATGCAGGTCTTTTGTTGATGTCTTATGTGTTGTTGTTGTTGGTGGAGGTTCTCTCTTGGAGTGATATGGTTACTACATAGTACCTAATGAGTTGGTATCACCCCCTCTAGTTGATTGGAAAGCAAAAAACTAGGATAGTGACTTTTTTGAAATGGTTACACAGGCTCCTACAAGAGGAGGTTATCTTCCTGTAGCAGCTCTTTTCTTCCCTTCCAAGGACTTCTAACTGCATGGGACTGATGAGGAAGGGTGTAGAGGGTTTGGAAGATGATTTTAGGGCTCTTATTTGGTAGTGTAGGTTTGTGAACATGGAGAGGATGTGCTATGTGTTTTTCAAGAAATTTTTAGGATGAGATAGAGTGGGGGGGTTGGTTTTGAAAGATATTGAATTTTCTTGTGCATTGGGATGTATGAATGATGGATGGATGACGGATTCAGGTGGGAGAACCCTATTTAATTTTGGCAAGGTCATTCTTTGTGGTATTTTCATTTGGATTATCTTCCTATAGTTTTTTGAGATCCTTCTAGAGTGCTACAAGATCTTCCTACAATAATTACAGTCTTCCTATAACAATCCAAAGAGGGGCAGAAATTTGATTTTTGAGCTACTGGGATGATGGAGAGTGGTGAGGACATGGGTTTGGATTAGGATATGGAGTGGATGAAGGGAGAAGTGGAGATAATCTTGAGGATTCTAGCCCTGTATCTCTGGAATTTTCCATTGTCCTCAAACCTGCAAAATGACAAAAATAATTAACAAACATGTTGTGGATCCATGTCTTGAGATTCTTCTTTGTTTTTCTTTTTCTCTCATTTTTTTCTTTATTTTTTATAGAAACACAAGCCACCTAAGGGGATGTTTTCAACCTGTATGTCTACCCTGAGCACCTCAAGAGAGGTTTTCAACCCAAGAGTTGGCCTCAAATTCCTCATAAAGGTTTTAATCCAGGCCTTTTATGTTATTTTATTTTCTTCTTTTTCTCTATTTTTTTTCTACAAAAAATAGTATTTAGGAATGTTGTGACTTGGAAACTATGGAACTTCCAATAACATTAACCTCTATGTTGATGGTGTTAATGAATTCTTCCTTAGACATAGGATTTTTGTACAGCTTCAATCTATAGCCATTGAGAAGCAAGGGAATCCCTTCCTCATCAATGGTCTTGATTTGAACAACTCCATTGTCATGGCATTTCTCTATCAGGTATGCGCCTAACGATATTTTCATCAATTTTCCTTTGAAATACTTGAACCTAGAGTCATATAGTAAGGCCCAATCCCATTCCTGAAAAATTGTGTCCTTGATATGCCTATCATGCCAAACCTTCCTCCACAATTGAATAACTTTAGTGTGTAGGAGGGCCTGCATTCTTAACTCATCCAAGCCATTTAACTCGATCAACCTCTCCAGTTTTGCTTTGGTGATATCTAAATCCAATTGGGTTTCCATTCTCAAAGTATTATATGTTGGGAAAAATGTTGAGACCGGGGGTGAATCAGTATTTAGAAACTCATAATAATAATTCTCTTTTATGAAATGTATATGTGACTTGACTAAACACAACTAGCATATATACACTACGTTGTAAAATAAACTAGTGTATGCTCAGTAAACATGTAAAATAGCTAATTCTTTATTTGTTAAAATTGAACCAGAACGTAAGAGATTTATCAGGCATTTGATAAGAAGTAAACAGGTGCAGTAAGAACAGAATAAAGTATCACATATTAGTAACACACATGAACACCTGGATTTAAGGTGGAAACCCAATGTGGGAGAAAACCACCGTCGTTGTCATCTCAGTCTTCAAAACTTATTAATATAAAAAATTCTTACATTCTTGTGGTGCAGACTCATACTAGTATGTAGGAACCCTCCTACTGAAGGCTACAACCTTCACCCATTCTCCAACTCCTACTGGAAGGGAGCTCCAACCCACTAATCTGATCACTAGCTACTACTGGTAGGAAGCTCTAACTTCCTCACTGAAGGCTCCAACCCTAAACAACATCCATGGACCATGTTTCATAAATTTTTTCATTGGATCCAATATCAACACTTAAGCTCAATAATCAAATTGTAACTCATCACTATAATACAATCATTAATCTTTGGCATAACTAAATCAACCAATCACTGAAACCCAATCAATTGGCACTTAATCAAAACTCAACCAATCAACTGGAATAGTCAAATAACTGTAACCAATACATAGAACTGAACTCATAATACTTCTTCAACACACTGAATCAACTGCAACCCTTATCATTCAAATGCCAAAATGTATACAGTACTTCACTTAAGTCAACTCGCATACATATCTTAATATACTGAAAACTAAAAACTTGTAATTCTAAATTAGACATAGAGTTGACCAGAGATATTCTGAAATATTCTGTTAGGTTACATCCTCATACAGTCAGCAACATCAATAATCTTTTCAACCAATCAACATGTAAACAAATTCAACTTCATCATTCAATCAGTTATAATTCAGGCATTATCACTCAACCCAGATCAACATGAGGACATTATTGATAGATAGCAGAGAAGCAACAACACTAATCAGGTTGATCAATCATTTATGAACAGAAACCCTTACTTTATATACACGTCTCCGAAGAAGAAAACCCGTGTGTATACATGTTTTTCCCAAGACCAATCAACATATAGATCTGCAAATTTTGACCTAAAATTGGGCATCTCTTCAGAACTTCAGAAAGACCCAAATCATAATATTCAGAGATAAAAATATGTGTCATTACTTAGATCTAGTCAATCCATGAGCAGATCATATTATGAAAAGTCATTTTAGGTCTCGTGATCCTGATCCATCATTGTATTCATTGGTGCATAATTATTTCAAATCTATGTGACAATTATGGCCCTTATAATGAAAGTATACTTCAGATTGAAGTATTCATCAAAAATCCTTTCACTTGCACACTTAGCACTTTGATATTCACCTGTTTATATATTTTATCCCTTATCCAATACCACAGGTCAAAACTAAACTAGTGTTGGTGGTAATCTTTGACGAGATCAATATCCATTATCATGCTCATTACTATGGGCCAATACCATGATAATGGCCCCTGGTATTTAGAATACCATCGTGCAAAAAACATACACTACTTTGTTTCACCAAACTCACGTGTATATGTGACTTGGCCTTGATGAAACTTCATATAGATTTTCAAATATTCACCTGTATCAAACTTCTTATTCTAATCTATAAACCTTTGACCCATCATTTTGGTATTCTGTTCCATTATTCTGTGACCTCTGAACTAACCTATGAATTCATCTAGTTACCATATACTTGTTCTACTACAAGTGATTTTCCATCAAGTACAACACATGCATCATAATGCCAACAATCTCCCCCTTTGGACTTGATGGCAATCATGTTGTTGTTGATCACCTGAACCTATAGAAACCTGTAGATATATCAAATTATTGTTATTCAAACACCAAGATATTCTCCCCCTTTGACATCAAGGGTAAAGGCCAGACCAAAGCTCCCCCTTTGGATCTAATTTTCACTATACTATCCATGCTCCCCACCACATGTTGAATCTTCAGAAATATTTTCAAATGAATAACATGACTCTTTAACTCAACTAAGTGTGACCTTTCTATCATCAAGGACTCATATTACATCAATCATCCAACCAAGTGGGAATACATATTTGACACTACCACCCAACTAAGTGGGATTACATATTTTACATGACCTCAAAAGTCCATACATGAGTGAATATGACAATTATTACCTCATAAGTCTCTACATGGCCTTTACATCAAATGAAAGATATGACATTAATAACTGAGAACAAAATATGTTAAAAGTAGCATAATTCGGCAAGCAAAATGCTAACAATGCATTATATTCTGCAAGGATAATGCTCCCCTAAGCCTGTGCTATGTGTTCATTTTCAGCAACTCATTCATCAAAGCATCTTCAACAGATAAATATCATAACTCAATACCATATCAATAGACTATACCTATCAACAGTAGACCAAGAAAAATCAAATCACGGTTGTCAAAAGCATGTCATAGGTTAATCTTGATTCTGCCCCACTGTTTTTCTATGAGAGAAAAACATGCGCGACTGTCTACAAATAAACTCACGTATATACACGACTATACTTCATGTCGCATATAGATAGAAACCTTCTAAATTTTCACCTATAGACTGAGCAGCCTAGATTAAAATCAAAATGAGGCAAAGACAACTCCCAGTTTGTGTCTGAGATATTCAAATGCTTCTTTGGGAAGGGGTTTGGTAAATATATCAACAACTTGTCCTTTGGAGGGAACATACTCCAATTTAGCCTTTTTCGCAAGCACTTGTTCTCGTAGAAAGTGATACTTAATTGGAATATAATTGGTCTTGGAGTGCATAATAGGATTTTTTGAAATACTAATAGCACTTGTATTATCACATTGGATGGACATGGGTGGAGATCATTTGATTTGTATATCTTGTAATGTTTGTATCGTCCAGAGAATTTGTGTGCACCAAGATGCAACAGTTACATATTCTTCTTCCGCTATAAATAAGGAAATGGAATTTTGTTTCTTGTTGAACCAAGATACCAGCCGAAGCCCCATGTAAAATGCACCTCCACTAGTGCTTTTCCAGTCATCAACATTTCCAGCCCAATTGACATCTATGTATGCATGAAGGGTAAGATCTTCATATTTAGGATATCATAGACCAAAGTCTTGGGTTCCTTGGAGATATTTGAATATTCTCTTTACTTCCTGCAGATGTGATTCCTTTGGATTGGCTTGGAAACATCCAATAATCCCAACTGCGTGCATGATATCTGGTCTAGTACTTGTTAGATAAAACAGACTTCCAATCATAGACCTGTACTCTGGTCAGTTTACTGTGGGAGAATCATCATTAGAACTGAGGCAACATCCTATCATCATGGGAGTACATACAAGTTTTCAATATTCCATCCCATACTTCTTCAGAATCTGCATGAGATATTTTGTTTGTGAGAGAAAGATGTCATCTCTTACTTGTTTCACTTGTAGACCAAGAAAATAGGTTAGTTCCCCAAGTAAAGACATTTCAAATTATTGCTGCATAACGGAAGCAAAGTTTTGACTCATATATTATTCATTACTACTAAAGATGGTATCATCAACATAAAAAAAAAAAAAATTAGTAGTGTATCACCCTCAATTTTTGTGTACAAGTTGTTTTCTATGGATCCTTTTGTGAAACCTTTTTTGTTGAAGATATTTGTTAAGATGATAATACCATGCACGTAGAGCTTGTTTTAGCCCATATAAATCCTTTTTGAGTTTGCATACAAGGTTTTCATCATTCCCCAAAATGAATCCTTCTATTTGTTCAATATATACTTCTTCTTCTATATCTTCATTAAGGAAAGCAGATTTTACATCCATTTGATAAATTTTGAAATTTCGAAAACTTGAAAATGCAAGAAACATTCTTATGGCTTCAAGTCTTGCTATTGGTGCAAATGTTTCTTCAAAGTCTATACCTTCTTGTTGAGCATAACCTTTACAAAAAATTCTAGTTTAGTTCCTAATGACCTCTCCATTTTCATTCAAATTATTTTTGAATATCCATTTTGTCCCAATAACATTTTTATCATGAGGACTTGGAACCAATTCCCAACTATCATTCTTTTCAATTTGATCAAGTTCTTCATTCATGGCCTTAACCCAACATTCATCTTTACTAGCTTGATTTATATTTTCTGGTTCAATGGTGGATAATAAAGCTAGATAACTAGAATATCCTACAAAGGTTCTTCTTGTTTGTACCCAAGATTCCTTTTCTCCTAGAATTTGAGTTTCTGGATGATTCTTTTGAACATTCCTAGATGGAGCCTTTTCTTTGTCTAATGTATCTTCTTTTGCTTCTTTATTAGTTTATTCTTCTATATCATTGTGATTTGTGTGGGAAATAATTCATCATCATCATCCTCTTTTTATGATGTTACGTTTTTGGGCCTTGTGCATGCTTCATCAATCACAACATCAATGCACTTAACAATTTTCCAAAGTATCTTATTGTAACATTTGTATCCTTTTCTTCTATATGAGTAACCAAGAAGTATTCCTTCATCTGATCTAGCTTCAAACTTACCATGTTTTTTATCATTACATTTTATGAAACATTTTCTTCCAAAAACTCTAAAATTCTTTACAGTGGGAGGCTTACCATACCAAAGTTCATATGGAATTTTATCACTACTCACATGAACATTAGCCTTGTTGAGAATATTTACTACAATGTGTGCAACTTCACCCCAGAAGGTGTAAAGAGTTCCAGACTCATCAAGCATAGCACGAGCCATTTGTTGAACAATTTTATTTATTCTTTCTTCCACACCATTTTGTTGAGGAGTTTTAGCTACATAAAATTATCTTTTTATGCCATGTTGTTCATATAAATCAAATAATTCATCTGATATGTATTCTCCTCCTCGGTCAGATCTGAGATATTTTCTGTTTACATCTAATTCATTTTCAACTAATGCCTTGAAGACTTTAAATTTATCGAATGCTTCATCTTTTTGTTTCAATAAACCAATCTAGCACATTTTAGAAAAGTCATCAATAAATAAGATATAGTGTTGTTCTCCACGAGGTGACTTTTTCCTTACTAGTCCATACAAATCAGTATGTATAAGGTCAAGAGGCTTATTCGCTGATCCTTCTTTAGCATTGAATTGAACTCTAGTTTTATAACCGAATTGACATGACTTACATATGGTACTTTTTGGTATGGTGATGTAGGATAGATCACGAACAGCTTTGAGCCTGCTTGATTTCCTTATTTGACATAAGCTTATATGTCCTAACCTTCCGTGCCATAACCAATTTTCTTCTACCTTGCCTAGGTAACATTTCTCTTGGCCACCTTTCAAATATATATACAGATTGCTGGGGGTTCTTGTTCATTTTATTATGGACTTTCATGTGTCAAGTTCATGAACCACACATTCTTGTGATCGGAATACCACCTCATTTTCTTAGTCACACATTTGGCTAACACTCAACAAGTTATTCTTTAATCCATAAACATACATAACATTACCAGCTTTAAATTTTTCTGTAAGAAAAACATAACATTTACCCTTAATGGCAGGAAGTGAGTCATTTCCAAAAGTGGCATGCCTTTCTTTCTCTAAAGCATTGTATGAAATAGGTTTATCTTTATCACCTGTCATGTGTTTTGAGCATATGTTATCAATGTACCATTGATTTTCTTGTTTGTCTGCAAAAAATTCTATGCCACAGCTTTCAGATTGTAACTCCTTCCTTTTCCATGCCTTAGAATTTGTTGATATTTGCTCCTTTTGAGATGTTGGTTGTAATTTTCTCCTAAATTCATATTCTTCATGTCCAAAGTTATTGCAAAATAAGAATTCAATTTCATATATAAGATTTGAGAAGATATTATAAGTGTTCTTCTTGACTCCTATCTCATTCCTTTGTTTACTTGCTTCTCTAGTCATGATAGTTTTGTATGCAACATATTGAGAATCCTTATGACCAAAATTATGACATGAGAAATATTTTCCATTAAAGAAAAAATTTATGTGATCAAAGAATCTTCTGGTGTAATTTACCTTTTGACTGGTGCTTTTGTTGTTGTTCATCCTTGGATTGGAGTACATGATTTACTTGTGGAATGCCTTTATTATTTTTTTGAGGACTGAAGCTTGGATGGCTGGTTTTTGTTACACTACTAAAGTTTTGTTGACTTATTTTTGCTACATTACCGAAGCTTTGCTGGCTGGTTTTTGCTTCATTTAGATAGCTTCTAGTGGTGGCTGAAGACTTTTCTGTTTGAGATGTTTCTTTAGTGTATCCAAGACCTGTCTCCATAAGAAGAGAGTGTTGTACCTTAATAATTTCATCTAAGGTTTCAGATCTTTAGAAAATATAAAATTCAGATTTTTTATTTTCTCAAGTTCCTTTCTGAGACTTACTACTTCACATTCTAACTTCTCATTATGCTTTTCCCTTTCTATGAGTTGATGCTTCAAAGTATCTATGACTAATTTGTTTCCTTCCAAGCAAATTTTGAGCTGAGTAGTTTCTTCAAACAAATATTTTTCCTTTAAACAATCCACAAATTTATCATTAAAATCATTAGTATTTTTCTCAAAAGCCATGAGTAATTTAAGATCTTGATCAAATTCACCTTCTTCACTATTTCACAAGCCATCACTATCTTCATGAGTATAATAACTTCTTCTATCAAACTGTCTCTTATTACCTTTTGCAATATCCTTCCTTATGTCACGGTTGTCTTTATGAGGACATTTAGCAACATAATGACCAACTTTACCACAAGAAAAACATTTGAAGGGGAGCTTACCTCTAAACCTTCTTGTGCCTAGTTGAAGTTTCTTTTCAAAGTTCACCTCATCTTCTTCTAATATGTGTCCTAATTCCTTGTGTTCTTCCTTTTCTTTTCCTTTTGTAGATGCTTTAAATGCAACTTCTCTAACTTCTGACAGGCCTCCTTCAAGCAATCAGGATCCCAAGAAGTTAAACAACAATAAGAGTCTGTAGATCCTACTTCTCTTCAATGGCAAACACTTTTGACTCGAATTTAGGAGTTAGAGATCATACTATTTTCTCTATTGAATTAGTATCCTTTATTTATTCACCCATATTTTTCATGTGATTTACAAGCTCATCTATACATAGAAAAAAACTAGCAATACTGTCATTATTATGCATTCTGAGAGTTTTATATTGAATTTTGAGAGTTTGGAGTTTAGCACTTTTTACCTTGGTATTGCCTTCATAGCTTTGAATCATTCTGTCCCATATTTATTTTGTTATGTTTAGGTGCATAACTTTGACAAATTTTGATTCTATCAAACTTCCCAATAATGCATTGAGAGCTTTGGCATTGGTTTCATACGTTTTCTTTTATGTTGCATATGTGGGAACTGCAGTTGGATATTGGTAACCTCCTTTCACAATTGCCCAAACATTTGCTCCAAGAGACTGAAGATAGGATCTAGTTCTTGTCTTCCAATATATAAAATCATTTTCATTGAAGAGTGGTGGTCTAATAGATGTTGTTCCTTGTTGATTTCTCATCTTGGGAGATCTTCCCTCAAGCGATCAAGCTTCTTTTGAAGGACCTACTCTGATACCAATTGTTGGGAAAAATATTGGGAGGGGGGTGAATCAGTATTTAAAAACTCACAGTAATAATATTATTTTCTGAAATGTATATGCGACTTGACTGAACCCAACTAGCGTATATACACAACTATTGTAAAATAAACTAGTATATGCTCAGTAAACTTGTAAAACAACTAATTCTTTATCTGTTAAACTTGAACTAGAATGTAAGAGATTTATCAGGCACTTGATAAGAAGTAAATAAGTGCAGTAAGAACAGAATAAAGTATCACACATAAGTATCACACATGAACACCAAGATTTATGGTGGAAACCCAATGTGGGGGAAAACCACCACTGTTGTCATCTCAACCTTCAAAACTTATTAATATCAAAAAATTCTTACATTCTTGTACTAGTGCAAACTCATACCAATACACCGGTACTCTTCTACTGAAGGCTACAAACTTCACTTGTTCTCCAGCTCCTACTGGAACGGAGCTCCAACCCCCTAATTTGATCAACAGATACTACTAGAAGTAGGCTTCGACTTCCTCACTAAAGGCTCCAACCCTCAGCAACATCCATGGACCACATTTCATAAATTTTCACATTAGATCCAATATCAACACTTAATCTCAACAATCAAACTGTAACTCATCATTGTAATATAATCATCAATCTCTGACGCAACTAAATCAACCAATCACTGAAACCCAATCAACTAACACTTAATTAAAACTCAATTAATCAACTGGAACAGTCATATCACTATAATCAGTACTCAGAACTGAACTTAGAATACTGCTTCAACACACAGAATCAACTACAACCCTAATCATTCAAGTGCCAAAATGTATACGCTACTTCACTTAAGGAAACCTACATGTATGCTCTTTTCTATAGAGAAACCCACATACATATATTAATATACTACTAAAATCTTGTAATTCTGAATCAAACACAGAGTTGACCAGAGATATTCGAAAATATTATATTAGCTTACATAATCCTCATATAGTCAACAACATCAATAATTTTTTCAATCAATCAACATGTAAACAAATTCAACTTCATCATTCAATTAGTTCTACTTCAGCATTATCACTCAACCCAGATCAACATGAGGACATCATTGACAAAAAGTAGAGAAGCAGCATCACTGATCAATTGGTCATTCATTTATGAACAGAAACCCTTACTTTATATATGTGACTTTGAAGAAGTGAACTCGCGTGTATATGCACTTTTCCCAAGACCAACCAGCATATAGATCTACAAATTTATACCTAAAATTGCGTAGCTCCTCAAAACTTCAAAAAGAACTAGATCATAATATTCAAAGATAAAAACATGCATCAGTACTTATATCTAGTCAATCCATGAGCAGATCATAAGTGAAAAATCATTTTAGGTCTCATGATCCTGATCCATCATTGTATTCATCGGTGCATAATTATTTCATATCTATGTGAAAATTATGGCCCTTACAATGCAAATATACTTAGGATTGAAGTATTCATCAAAAATATTTTCACTTGCACACTTAGAACTTTGATCTTCACCTCTTTATATAGTTTAGCCCTTATCCAATACCATGGGTAAAAACTAAACTAATGCCAGCGATAATCTTTGACGGGATCAATAATCATTGTCACACTCATTACTATGGGCCAATACCATGGTAAGAACCCCTAGTATTTATAATACCATGGCAGAAAAAACATATGCTACTTTTCTTCATCAAACTCGTGTGTATAGGTAACTTGGTCTTGATGAAACCATGTATATATTTTCAAATATTTACCTATAACAAACTTTTGATTCTAATCTTTAAACCTTTGACCCATCATTCTTGTATTTTGTTCCATCATTTTGTCACCTCTGATCTAACTTTTGGATTCATCTAGTTACCATATACTTGTTCTGTTACAAGTGAGTTACCATCAAGGAAAACACATGCATCATAATGCCAACATTATACTCAAACTCAATAGAGAGAAAAGCTTTCTTTCCATAGACCAAATCATATGGGGTAAAACCAGTAGTTGTTTTCCAAGTTGTGTTATAGGCCCAAGTGGCCTCCACTAATCGGTGTGCTCAATCCCTCCTAATGTTGCTCACAACCTTGGTGAGGATTCCCTCTAATGCCCTATTTGTGACATCTACTTGTCCATTTGCCTGAGGAGTATAGGAAGTGGATTTTATGTTCTTGATAGGATGTTGCCTTGACAGTTTCTCGATCAGATGTGATGTGAATTGAGCTCCCTTATCGGTGACTATCTCTCTAGGGTACCCAAATTTGTAGAACGCATTCTTCCTTAAGAACTCAAACACTTTCTCCTCTGTTGTTGCCTTGAAACCTTTGTCTCAGCCCATTTTTTCAAATAATTAGTGAACATAATGATGTAGTTTTTATGACATGATGGTGGATCAATTGGCCCACTGAAATCCATGCCCCACATGTCAAATGGCTCTAAAGCCACCTAAGGTTTTTAGGGGAATTTCATCCTTGGGTGCGGGTTTCCCCATCCTATGGCATTGATCACATCTATTGGTATACTTTCTTACATTTTGGTGGAGAGTGGGCCAGTAATAGAAGGCTTGTAGAACTTTGAAAGTCTTTCCCTTGGAAGAAAAATGACCTCCACAGGGCCCATCATGATATGTTGAGAGGATGTCAAATAATTCCTCTTCCCTCGAACATCTTCTCAAGATTTGATCTGGTCCTAGCTTGAAGAGATTTCCCCCAATCCAAGTGAAAGGGGTGGTATTCCTTACAATTATGCTCTTCTCCATGGATGACATATTTGGAGGAAATTTTGCAACAACTAAGTAGTTGGATATGTCACCAAACCACAGAGAGAGGATTGAGATAGAAAATAAGTGATCATATGGAAGTTGATCATCAACCATCCCTTCATCACCTGTAGGAAAAGAAAGTCTGGACATAAAATATGCAACTACATTTTCTTTTCCTGAATTTTCAATGATAGTTAAATCAAAAGTTTGATAGATGCATCCTCAGTATGCACAAAAGTTTGGTATCTAGTGATGTAGTGTCTGAACTTGTTCAAAGAGTGTACAATAGCTAGGAGCTCTTTCTCAGTTACAGTGTAGTTCAATTTAACCTTACACCAATTTTTAATAATAAAGTAAATGGCATAAGGTAACTTACCATCTATTTTGCCTAAAGCTTCCCCCACAAACTTGTCGAATGCATAGGCATGTTTATGGAAAGGAAAATTCCAATTTAGGCCTCTAAGTATGGGTGTAGTGGTTAATTTGTCTTTGAATATCTCTAGGGCCTCTTGGTAGCTATATGTCCAGCAAGATTTTGAGTCTTGGCCAACAATCGAAACAATGGTGAGGCTACTTTTTTGAAGTCCTTGATAAACCTCCTATAATACCCAGCTAAGCCCAAGAAACTTCTAACATCCCTCTACTTTTTAGGAGGAGGGACCTTTTTTATGATGGAAATTTTGTTTGGGTCCACTTTTATTCCCTCCTGAGATATTGAATGGGCAAGAATAGTCCCTGCATTCATTAAGAATTCACACTTCTCAAGACTTTCCCTAGGTTAGAGAGAGCCTCCAAGAAGTCACACCCATAGGGAGTGAAATCATCCATGTAGATCACTACAGAGTCATGGACCATCTCAATAAAGATGCACAGAACTTCCATTTAAAGTGGAAGGGGAATTACATAATCTGAAAGGAATGACCCTATAAGAAAAGGTACCCTAGGGACGCGTGAATGCAGTTTTGTCTTGGTCCTCAAAGTTGAACTATATTTGATTGTAATAATTGAATCCATCTAGGAAAGAGAAGAAATTCTTCCCTGCAAGACCATCTAAAACTTTATCAAGAAAGGTAAATCAAAATGGTATTTCTTGGTGTCTTTTTTCAGCTCTATGTAATCCACACAGATCCTCCACTTTTGATTCCTCTTTGGTACCAAAAATAGAGGGGACACCCACTCACTATCTGAGATGGGGTATATGAACCCTGCATCCAACAACTTATGCAATTCTTCCTTTACAATGTATTTGAGGTTTGGGCTCATTATCGTCTGAGGTTGGAGCACAGGTTTGCATCCCTCCTTGATGTAGATGTGATGAGTACAAAAAAAAGGATGCACCCCTTTCATTTCTTTATAGCTCAAATCAAAAGCATCTAAGTGATCTCTCAACATTTTGCACAACTTCTCTTCTTGGTTGGATGAGAGAGAGGGGTTAATCTTCAAGGTTCTAGATGGACCAAATTCTACAAGCTTGACATGTGTAGGACTTGGGTCCACTAGGCATAGCTCAGCCCAAGTATTACCCTCAAATTCCTTCACAATCGCATCAAGAGGCGAGGTATTGGGGGGTTGGTTCTGGAGGATTTAGTCAATGAGGTCATCTTCATTTGGTTTCCCCCCTCCTATAACGGCATCTAGGGTATGATACACTTCATATTCATCCTCCTCCTCTAACCATAGGGGTAAGTCATGCTCAATGGATGGCTGAGTAGGAGGGTACAATACAAAATATTTGGACAAATTCCCATTCTTAATGGTCATGTTCCCAGCCTGCAACTTATGTAAGCATTATCGGTGGTTAGCTATGGTCTTCCAAGGATGATAGGATAACCAATGAATTTGGTTTTGGGATGGTGAACCAAGAAGTCAGTAGGATACTCCCAAGAGTCAGTAGATACCATCACATCCTCAACAACTCCCCCGGGAACCACTATAGACCTATCTGCAAGTTGCAACACAGTAGTGGTATTTCTCAAGGATCCTTGGAGGTTTAGATTTAGCATGGTTTATTTAATCATCACATTAATGGAAGCCCCGATATCAATCAAGGTGTAAGGTACAATGATGCCATCAATGTGCACATCTACCACAGGATTTCCAAGGTCTATATATTTTGGGAAAACCACTCTTCCTGACATCAAATAAAATAAATGACAAATAACATTGATGGTGGGGGTGTCCTTTTTCCTCCTCCTAGGATTTTTGAAACATTTATCTTTGATAAGGTTAATGTATATGGTAACATCCTTGATATCTTGGAGGAGGGGAATTTTAACACACAAATTTCTCAAGTCTCCCAGAAGTCTTGTCTCTTCTAGGGTGTGTTGGTTAGAATGGATCAATATCTCAGGAAAAGGAGGTGGATTTACTTGAGGGCTACTCTCTTTCTTTTCCTCTACAAGATCCTCAGGTGGGGATGGAGGTTAGTTATCTGGGAGCACTCTTCCATACCTGAGGTTGGTTTCTTGAATCTCCACAGCATAGGTAGGGTAAGATGTCTCTCCACTATATACATGTTGTGCATGTTTTTTATTCAGGTTAGGATTGGGTTGAGCAGGTATCTGAGGTTTCTTGGGTGGAGCAGGATGAGTGAGATGTGTTTGATATGGAGGTGGAGGAAGTAAAGCAGGAGGTTGGTTGATTTAAGGCCTCCACCCTTGTGATGGTTTATTCCACTGAGGATGTGGAGAAGCATATGGATGAACTGATTGATTGACATGTTAGGGAGGATACTAAGTTGCATAAGTGCAAGAAGGAGGTGTGGACCATGATGGATGAGTGGAAGAGTAACAAGGTGGAAAGGGTGCATTCTGGTTGGGATGGTAATAAGAGTAGGATGCACCTTACATGCCTTCCTGGTATGGCCGAGGTCCTTGAGGTCTCCTATGATTGATGAAACAGAGTTGCTCATCCCCACCTTCTGCCCCTTGGTATACAACTTTCAATCCAAGCAAAGAAGGACACTTATCTATGGCATGGCTTTCCTCACAGATTGGGCAGACCTCTATAACATTTAATCGACATTCATTTATGGGGTACCTTCTAGTGCATTTAGGGAAAAATATAGCTAAGGCCCTTTCTGCTTCCTCGTCTCCTCTTGATCTACATGATATCCATTTGCAAAGAAAATGTATACAACATTTCACTTTTAAATTCCTCCAACATGTTGTCAATTTCATTCTTGATGGATGATGTGGATGGAGAGGAACTTAGCAAAGCTTGACTAGCCCTACCCTTCTTCCTAGCAACCCTAAAATGGTTTTTGAACATTTTTATGATGTCTTCATAGGTTAACTGATAGATGTCTCCCCCAGGTATCATGTTGAGGGTTTCCAACATGTCCTCCATGATTCTTCATAGAAGGACTAACTTGAGTGATTCAGGATCAAGGGGGCATCAGGACCTCCTATAACTGAGCTAGAATCTTTCCTCATAGTCTTCTAGGGTTTCATCAAGTCCAAGAGTCATTCTAAATATTTCCTCTTTATTGTCTTTGGCCCTAAAATAGTCCCTGTACTTGTTGTTAAAGGCTTGCTACATCTAAGCCCAGGTAGTGATGTTATCCCTAGGTAGACCCATAAACCAACGCAAGGTTGCATCCTTAGGGGTAGATGGGAATAACTTTAGCTTCTGGTCATCATAGGTATAGTCATAAGTCCTACAGACAAAAACAAAATCAAACATAAAAGTGTCATGGTCCTTAGAGGTTAAGCCATGGAAGTGAGGAAGGGAAGTAGGGCTTATATTCTTCATTCTAACCTCTCCATTAGTTTCTCTAATAGGGAAAACCTCCTGTTTCTTGTTGTTAACCATGGTGTGGGTATGTGGAATGGGTTATTCTTCTTCCCTAATAAGTTCTTCAAAGATCTCAGGTTGTTCACCTAAGGGGTCTTCTAACTCCCCTATAGTCAGACAGGGAAGTTGGCAATCACAAAATAAGAGTGAAGGTTGGTTGTTTGATGGTGTGGAGGTGATTGGCAAGAATTTTCCTAGAGTGTCTCTATTCCTACAAGACATGAAACAAAAAAAAAAACTTCTTTTATGTGATTTTTTCACAACTAAATGGAAAATAGAAAGAAAATATGAAATAACATCTACCTAGAAACCACCCCAGAAACAACACCAAAAAGTGGTGATCCATGGTATTGCACCAAGAGTGTTGCAACCCCTAGAGGCTCTTCAACTTTATTTATCAACTTGGGGTTCATACAAACTTCGAGGTGACAGTGCTATATGCATAGTAGATGGAATTCTACTCATGCCACCCTCAAGTAGGTCATTTGATCATTAGGCTCCAAAGCCACTATTTTACTGAATGAGGGGAGATTAACTATTGAAAGCACAATTCAAAAGCTAGTCCTAGTGCAAAAAAAAAAGTAAATTCTTTTCAACTCTAACTTGTAAATGCTACTGAATCAATTCATGAAAGAACACAAGAGTTATGCTACTGGGAAAAATGAAACTACGCTAATTGAAACCAACCATCTAGCTACCTGATTCACTTGAAAAAAAAAGATTATTCTACCAACAAACAACTCAATAATTTATGCATCATTTATCTAGTTCACACTTGCAAATTGAGTAATGTCCTAATTTCCAAATCTATGATGAAGAAACAAAATATATTTTATCTTGCAATAAAGGAAATGAATGGAGGGAATGCCCTAGGTGATACCTCTGATCATGGAGTCAAATATTGTGGGTTTTCCTACTCCTATAGTAAGCTACACTGGCATTACAGGTCAAAACAAGAGAAACATAGGTTTCTACAAGGGTGCTACAGGATTCCTCTATAACTACAGGAAGTCCTGAAATGATACAAGAAGGGTGTCGAGTTTTGCCCTAGTTGAGAGGGAGTGTTAGATTGGAAAATAGGGCCAAACTCCACGTGGGTTAGCTTATTTATGGCAGCTAATATTTTTATTGGATCCCTCTCATCCAGAGGTGTAGGATTGATCTAAAGATCATCCGATTCTGATAAGTATTTATGAAGTTATGAATTTATTTATGGTATGGACAAATTGTTAAGTCGGCCAGCATCTTATGTAGGCTCAGAAGCCCAATAGACGTGTCTATTCATCATCTACGTTTTTAGTATAAATAGAAGAGGATTTGAAGCCATTTTAGACACATCCTCTTCATGTGTGATCTCCTCTCCACATATTTGGGTTTTTGGAGAAGGAAAAACACATAGAGGATATGCTGGCCTATGTACAAATGATGCCCTAAATCTAAAACGCAGGAGCAATAGTCATGAGGAAGTCTAGACACAGATGAGGGGAGAAGATCCCAGGCATGTGAAGCGCTAAATCCTATGATAAATTACAGTCAATGTGATGCCCTATCTACTACCTTATTCCATTGTCATAAAAGAAACAGCCACAGTCATATATAGAACACGCAGCTATATGGAACGCAATCATGGCACGCAGGAATTATTGCACTCTTGATGTATGCGGATCTGGCAACGTAGATCATGTGAAGGAATCCATAGTAGGGTATGGTGCAATCAATGGCCCGCTGCATGGCACGCAGCAATCGATGTATGCGGATCTGGCATCGTAGATAATATAAAGGGTAACCACAATAATGTGAAGGTAGCCGCAATAATATGAAGGTAGCCACTGTAATATTAAAACACAATCAATGGATGCCTTAATCTGTTGTACAAATATGCTGGATGATATACGTTGTTCTCAGAGGTTAACACAGTCAATGAGAGGAGCAGATACACAGTCAATGATGACGCCTTAATGCAGTCATAGAAACTCTTATACACTAGTATGAGGGACACTTCTCAATCCATGGAATCATTTATATGTAGGTCATAATCGTAGCAAGGGAGGCCTGTAACTACTGAAAGGAACACCTTACGCAATATGAAGGTGTCACTATTATGCAGACATAACACAATGAATAGCAGTGATATTTTCTTGATATATAAACCTCGGTGGCATACTTGTAATGGTCAGCATGACAGATTTATTCTCTCAACTCAATGAAGACTATTATAAGTTACAGTCTTGGGATAACTCTGATAATGAAATAGATTTCAATGATAGTCAAGAGATCCTTGGCATATGGTAGTCTCATCATGTTTCAAAGAACAGTGACAACGATCACGTTAATTATAGATAATCATCATATATCAGCATGATCTATGAGACTGCATATGCATGAACAACATAATGAGATCATGAGCAGTATGATGTATGGGAAACATAATGATCATGAGCAGCATGATGCAGCATGATGGTGCTACACGGTAAGGTGCAGAAAATGGATGAAATGCAACATTACAATAGGTGAAGTCGTCACCTTGGAGAATCAATTGAAGCAGAATGTCTTCAACTGATCTCATGTATCATCATTATAGGAGATGATCTATGCTCTGATCTAGATAAGTCAAAGGGTTGACTTCTATTGTAAATGTACTATCTCTCTCACTTTCTCTCCTAAACTTTGAAGAATGTAAAATAAGAATCCCCACATTGGGGTTTGTCCCTGGCTAGTGCCACATCTTGTGTCCTCTTGTCTTGGCTTGTCTTCTGCAATTTATATTTATGTTCTATCTGTAGTTTACGTTAATGATGATGTGATTGCTAACTGTGAAAAATTAAATAAATTTCTCTAGCATAGAACATACCTAAAATTAACATGGTATCAAAGTTGAGGTGAAGAAAATGCCCAAGCAAGAGTGAAAGAGCAATCACCAAAGACAGTTGGGACAGGACAAAAGGGTCAATGGGATCATTATCCATCTTCTCATTCACTAAGGGTGAAGTGGAAGCACAAAATATTATCAGAATGGCACAACCGAAGATCACTTCATTGGGAAGTTCAGATCTAAGGGTGGAAGGAAAGGTAGATGTCTTGGTTGCAATAAGTTTAGCCATCATGCAAAGGAGTGTTCAAATGGAAAATACACATCTCTTGATAAAGATAACAATCATTCATGGGACATATTCAATGATCAAAGGAATGATTGATAATGCAGGTCATCAAGGAAATGGTCGACTCCTCAAAGAATGTAAGGAACCCCAGAATCTATTTTTGTACCTGATCACAAGAAGAACTTGGTGTCCATCTGTGAAATGGAAGTCAAAGTTTTCAGGATGGAACTCATCGATGGAAAGGTACATGTTTGAAAATAGATTTTTCAAAGATGTTTTTGAGTTCAAGGTTGTATCAAGTTGCAGGAAGTCCACTTGGAGACCATGTCCACTGACATAGAGCACCGAAGGTCTGAGTCAGATGGTGACAGGGATGTCTGAATTCAAAAAGAGCATGAAAGTACATGTCTGAAGTACCGAACAAAAATCTTACAAGGGGACCATTCCCCTCATATAACAAGTCCACAGGTGTGGAACAACCCGAGGAGTTTGAGATTGATAATTAGGAATCTTGCATCTGCAGGTGGAAGAAAACCCTCTATGGCTTGAAGAAAAATACCCCAAGTGTAGTATGAGAAGATCGATAGCTGGTTGATAAAGCTAAGATTCACTATGAGTGAAACCGATCCAAACCATTACCCGAAGGTTGTGGATCATAGATCTCTCATACTGGCACCTATGTTTGACAGGTGCAGACCCTCTCACTTGCAGAAGTAAGAGGGAGTTGGATTCCAAATGTGAAATGATAAAATGCGAGCCTGTGACTACCTCGAGGATCTTAACTATCATAAGTTATACGGTAGTGATGTCAAACTAGATTTGGGAAAGTTATTGGTGAACTTTCGTCTGAACATATGTTTTGCAGTTAGCACAGGGAGCTCATATTTGGTTGAGCTTCACTGGATTGGTGCCAAGAATCTTCTGAGATGTCTTCAGGGCACAATCTTCCATGGATTGAGATATGCTGCCGGAAATATGAAACTGCATGATTATTCGAATGTTGATTGGGCAGGCAGCGTGGAGGATCATTAGAGCACTTTTCAGTGCTTGTTCTCTTCGAATTCTGCTTCAATATCATGGATGACTAGGAAGCAAAAGTTGGTTTGCTATAAGTACCGCCGAGACAGGATACATAACTATGAGTATGACCTCATATGAAGTTGCCTGGATGTGGAAATTCTTCAGTGAGTACACATGATGAATACCATTGTGATTCTCTACGAACACCAGAGGTGGGATTCGATTATTGAGGAATGTTGTATTCAATGATTTCTCCAGCAAATAGACATCAGATATTGCCTTATCTGGGATATGGTAAGTCGATGAGCAAGGAGGCTCCATCGCAATGAGATGATGTATAGGTCACTACACTTTGTCAGAGCCCCGGGGAAAGATCAAATGTGTGATTTTCTTGAACAACTTGGAGTCATCAAGAGACCCTTGTAAAAGGGTCTTGCATGTTGCATACATTGAGCTTTGGGAGATCTGGGGGCTTGTGGTTCTTACTAGAGCAACATATGACCACAAGGTGACTCACCCTCCCCTGGTGGTGTGCACTGGGACAAGATGATTCACTCTTTTGTGGGATAGGATAATTCTCTCTCTTGTGGATAGGATGATTCGCTCTCCTATGAAACAAGATGATTCGCTATCTTGTGGGACAAGATGATTCACTCTCTTGTGGGACAGGATGATTAGTTGTCATGTGTAGCAGGATGATTAGTTCTCCTGTGAGGTCTGGATGATATGTTCTCCATGACAATTATGTAGTAGGATGATTATCTCTCCTGTGATGTCTAGATGATGTGTTCTCCATGGTGATTATGTAGAAGGATGATTAGTTCTCCTGTGAGGACAGGATTGATTAAGTTCTCCTGTCGAGGCATCCTACCCATGTAGTCTGGGACTCATGGGAAGTACCTCTCATCTGATCAATGAGTAGGGAAATGAGGATAGGGACCATAGTAGTATCGATGGGCGCATCGCTGTATCTGTCGCACTCCCTATGCTAGGATGACCTTCATTGATCTAGGATCAATGATACTGGTCTGGGACCAATTGTAGGAGTTATACCTACTATGACGCTGACTTCAGGTCAGTTGAGATTGGTCTGGGACCAGCGGTACATACTCTGAGACTGGCTTCGAGTCAGTATAGGATTAGCCTGAGACCAGTGAGAGTGGTACATACTATGACGCTGACTTCGGGTCGATTGAGACTGGTCTAGGACCAGTGGTACACACTCTGATACTAATGATACTGGTCTGGAACCAGTGGTAGGAGTGGTACCCACTATGACACTAACTTTGGGTTGGTTGAGACTAGTCTGGGACTAGTGTTACACACTCTGAGACTGACTTCGAGTCAGTGGAGAATGGTATGAGACATTCTTGATCAATTCTTCTTCTTCATAGTTCAGCAGAGCTAAGTTGAGAAGAGTAGAGCCAGCAGAGCTGAGTAGAGCAGAACAGAGCCGGCAGAGCTAAGCAGAGCTAGGCAGAGCAGTGCAAAGCACTAATGGCAGAGATAGTATAGACGAACATATGGATTAGTGAATGGAGTTCCCCCTAGTTGAGAGGGAGTGTTAAATTGGCAACTAGGGCTGAACTCCATGTGGGTCAACTTATTTATGGTATCTAATATTTTTATTGGATCCCTCTCATCGAGAGGTGTAGGATTGATCTAAAGATCATCTGATTCTGATAAGTATTTATGAAGTTATGAATTTATGAATTAATTTATGTTATGGACAAATTGTTAAGTCAGCCAGCATCTTACATAGGCTGAGACGCCCAATAGCCATGTATATTCCTCATCTACGTTTTTAGTATAAATAGAAGAGAATTTGAAGTCATTTTAGACACATCCTCTTCATGTGTGATCTCCTCTCCATGTCTTGGGTTTTTGGAGAAGGAAAAACACATAGAGGATATGCTGGCCTATGTACAAATGATGCCCTAGATCTAAAACGTAGGAGCAACAGTCATGAAGAAGTCTAGACGCAGATGAGGGGAGAAGATCCCAGGCACGTGAAGCCCTAAACCTTGTAATGAATTACAGTCATTGTGATGCCCTATCTACTACCCTGTTCCATTGTCATAAAAGGAACAGTCGTAGTCATATATAGAACCGGTAGCTATATGGAACACAATCATGGCATGCAACAATCATTTCACTCTTGATGTATGCGGATCTAGCAGCATAGATCATGTGAAGGAATCCGCAGTAGGTTATGGTGCAGTCAATGGCACACAGCAATTGATGTATGCGGATCTGGTAGAGTAGATAATATGAAGGGTAACTACTGTAATGTGAAGGTAGCCACTGTAATATGAAGGTAGCCACTGTAATGTTAAAACACAGTTAATGGATGCCTTAATTCGCTGTACAAATACGTTGGATGATATACGTTGTTCTCAGAGGTTAACGCAGTCAACGAGAGGAGTAGATACGCAGTCAATGATGACACCTTAACACAGTCATAAAAACTCTGACATGCTGGTATGAGGGACACTTCTCAGTCCATGGAATCATTTATATGCAGGTCATAACCGTAGCAAGGGAGGCCTGTAGCTGCCAAAAGGAACACCTTACACAGTATGAAGGTGTCACTATTACGCAGACCTAACACAATGAACAACAGTCATATTGTCTTGATATATAAATATCAGTGGCATACCTGTAGCAACACAATGGTCAGCATGATGGATTTGTTCTCTCAGCTCAATGAAGACTATGTTAGAAGTTATAGTCCTGGCATAACTCTGATAATGAAATAGATTTCATTGACAGTCAAGAGATCCTTGGCATATGGCAGTGTCAACATGTTTCAAATAATAGTGACAAGGATCATGTTAATTATACACAATCATCATATATCAGCATGATCTATGAGACTGCATATGCATGAGCAGCATAATGAGATCATGAGCAACATGATGTATGGGAAACATAGTGATCATGAGTAGCATGATGAAGCATGATGCAGCATGATGGTGCTACACGGTAAGGTGCAAAAAATGGATGAAATGCAACACTACGATAGGTGAAGCCATCACCTTGGAGAATCAGTTGAAGCAGAATTTCTTCAACTAATCTCATGTATCATCGTTATAGGAGATGATCTATGCTTTGATCTAGATAAGTCAAAGGGTTGACTTTTGTTGTAAATGTACTATCTCTCTCACTTTCTCTGTTGAACTTTGAAGAACATAAAAGAAGAATTGATCGAGGGTTTCCCCACATTGGGGTTTGTGCTATTGGCGCCACATCTTGTGTCCTCTTGTCTTGGCTTGTCTTCTGCAATTTATATTTATGTTCTACTTGCAGTTTATGTTAATGATGATGTGATTGCTAACTTTGAAAAATTAAATAAATTGCTCTAGCATAGAACATACCTAAAATTAACAATCTTGGTGTTCATGTGTGTTGCTTATGTGTGATGGTTTATTTTGTTATTATTTCACATGGTTATTGTTTATATGTTTAATGAAATACTGATGCACTGATTAAAGATCAACATTTGGTGAATTAACTGAATCATAAGTTTTTTGGATATACAGTGGTTGCTTTAAATACAGTTGCATATACACGTGAGTTACCTTCATTGAAGTAGCATATATAAATCTAAGTATGAAATGAAAAAGTTATTGAGTTGACTAATATTGATTCACCCCCCCCCTCTAAGTATTATTTCCAACAATTGGTATAAGAGCAGGTCCTTTGGAAGAATCTTGATCACTTGAAGGAGATCCGTAGAAATAATGGGAAAGAAGCTAAAGAAGAAAGCACCTCAAAAAAAGAAGACATCTCAAAGGAACAGCGACAGTAGGAGAGACAATTAGCCATTAGCTGGAAGCAAGTATTCAAATTTAGAATCACCTAAAATTGAATATGAACAAGCAAATGGAGTATTAGGTAAAAAAAATTGGTCTTTTAGTGATACTTTTCTTTGTTCTTGCAATATTGAAGATATTGGAAGCGATCTTGAAAGAAAACTAGAGGCAGAAGTTAAAAGAGCAGATAAAATCAGAGATTAACAAGATCTATTTAACAAAAGGGAGTGTGCCTTCAAAGAAGAAGTTACTAGATTAAAAGCTCAGGGAAGGAAACAAATTAAGGAAGCAGTACAAGGAAAAGGAAGATCAATGTCAAAAGCTACAGGATGAAATAACATCATTAAGAAATGAAGTAAATGGAAAGAGTACAACAATCAAGAGACTTAAAGATAGATCTAGTTACTATGAAAGTCATGAAGCTAAGATCCTCTCTCTAAAAGAAGATCTTGGAAATAAGAAAATTGTAGAGCTACCTCAAGCAGATGAAGAACAAGAAAATGTGATTCTCAAATTAAGGCAACAAGTGGAAGAAGGAAGAAAGGATGAAGAAATCTTGAAGAAGCAATATCTGGAAAAGGAAGATAAATATCAGGTTGAGGTAAATATCTTAAAAGGTAAATTAGAAGAAAAGGATAAACTATTAAGATTTCAAGATAGTACTAAGATTTTGGATAATATTCTTAATAGTCAAAGGTCTCCTACCATCAAAACGGGTCTTGGTTTTCATGAATCTATTGAAGATGAATCTAGCTCACAAGATGAGGCAAGGAACTCTAATGCAAAATCTAAAATGTTCAACAAGGAGGTGAGAGGTCAACCCCATCAACAAACAAGGAAATAAATTCTTCAAAGAATATCTTTTACTCCTAACTGTGGAAGTGATAGTCGGCTATTTCCTCCAATGAATAATGTTGAATGTTTTATATGTCATAATTTTGGACATCTTGTAGTGAGATGCAGAAGTAGAATGGTTCAAGACAGTCACACAAAAAGATCATCGGCTTCTAGGTACTTAAATGGATATTATTTTTCTTGCAATATGTTTGGCCACAAATCCATTGAATGTTATAGAAGGAATATGAAACATGTAAGATGTTATACAAGTAACAAGTTTGGACATATAGCAAAGAAAGACAGGAGAAAATTTCGGGCACCATATGAAAAGGATAAAATATCATCACACTCGAAGATATGGAAGAAGAAGGAAATACAGTTAGAAAGATGTGGCATAGCACAGTGTACAGACATAAAAAAACTCAAGGGGAGCTGAAAGTGTGAAACTTCAGTGTTCTAAATCTCATACGCAAGTTTCATGAAGACAAGTCGCGTATATACGTGAGTTTCAAGCTGCACAATCGTGTATATTTTGGTTTGAGGAAAAAGCACTAGGACAAACTCAAGAACAGGGGTCTAATATGGTTCAATCAATTATCTACTATGTTTGATGATGGTTACAATCTGCTAATGATATGTGGAATTGTGTTGGTTCTCATAAGCTGATAAAAAGTTGATGTACATCTAGTTGATGATGATGTCTTGATGATTATTACTGGTATTTGCAATGATTAGATCTGACAATGAACAGTTGGCACAGGTTTAGGGGGAGCATATGCTTATAATAATGCATTGTTGGAATTATGTTAGAAGATCTTGGTACATGAAGATGTTTATATTGCTTGATCCACATAGTTGTTTTGATTTAGGTGACTCCTTTGATGATGGACATATACAAGTTGTTTATGCTACTGGAAGATGTTGATGGTGCAGCTCATATATGATAGTTGTTGATGACTATTATGGTCTTGTTTAGATTGTTGGTCCTTGTTATAAATGTCATGTGCATCATTTGATGTAAAGGTCATGAAAAGACCTAATTTGTAACCCCACCATGCATGGGAAGTATGATGTAATAATTTCTATTTCTGTCATGTATAAACATTTGGTATATCCCCACTTGGTTGGGTGGATGAGTCAAAATTGGTGTATCCCCACTTGGTTGGGAGATTGATGTATGTATGCTTCATTGGTGATAGGAAGGTCATACTCACTTGGTTGAGTTATAGAGTCATGTTATTCTTTTGAAAAATGTTTTTTGTAGACTCTGCATGTGCTCAGGGTGAGCATGGATGGTTTAGTGCATCTCAGCATGTACAAAGGGGGAGCTTAATCAAAGAATTCAACATGTACTCAGGGGGAACATGGACAGCATAATGTATATCAAAGGGGGAGAATATCTTGGTCCGCACTTTCCCTTGATGTCAAAGTGGGAGAGTGCCTTGGTTTTGTTGTTGCCATCAAGTCCAAAGGGGGAGACTATTGGGATTATGATACAGGTGTTGTCCTTGATGGAAATTCACTTAGATGATAGTTCACAGTGCAACAGGTTAAATTACAGATCAGACACCAAGACTGAAGAAAGAGAGTGCTTTAAGAAGTATACGTTGGTTCACTTTGTCCAAGAAGCATATACACGTGGGTTAACAGAACACAAGGAGCATATATGTATACACGCACTCCCACAGGAGGAAAAGCACATACATATTGAAAAACCAAGGTTTTGGTCTAAGGTATTTAGTCCAAGGTATTTGATACAAGGTATTTGGTCCAAGGTATTGACCTTAAGTATTGGTCCTCAGTAGTTTTGGTCCAAGATATTGAGAAAGGCCTAAAAATATATAAGGAGGAGAAGATCATTAGGCCATGTGTGCAAGTAATGAATATCTTATGAACAATGAGATCAAAAGAAAATATGTAGGTTATGGGTTTTTGATGCTCTACTTGATCTGAACAAAGGATGCACCTATGTGGTTGATAATGGATGATGGATCAAGATCATAAGGCCTTAAATAAATTATCATTATATGGTTTGATCATGGATAGTCTAGATTTGAATACTGTTGCATTTTTTATTATGTAATGTTATGATCTAGGTGTGAATGAAGTCTGGAATAGGTGTGAAGTTTTTAAGTTAGTATTTGCATATTTGTACATTGGATCATTTTGGTAAAAGCTCGTATACACGTTGGTTAGACACATCGAAGTAGTGTATACATTATGAAATATGATGTTTGAAGTTGTAGTTGGTTCTTGTTGTTGATGCAGGTTTCTGGGTTCAGCATAGTGTTCTAGTGTCAGTGATCTGATTGTTTAGATTAACTGAATGTTGGTTGATGCAGTTTAAGTTTAAAATTTTTTATGGGTCCAGTATGAAAATTGGATGAAACATGGCCTTCAAATTATGGTGTTGTGTTCCAGGAGTATCCAGTCTGAAAATTTATGAAACGTGGTCCCAGGAGGAATATAGAATATTGTAGCCTTCTGTAGGCCAGTACCTATGTAATGGTAAACATATCGGCCAGTACAAGAGCCAGGCGGTTGGAGCTCCCTTCCAGTAGCAGTTGGAAAACGAGTGAAGTTTGGAACCTTCTGTAGGTCGATGCCTACGTACTGGTAAATATATCAGCCAGTACAAGAGTCAGGGGGTTGGAGCTCCCTTCTAGTAGCAGCTAGGAAACGAGTGAAGGTTGGATCCTTCTGTATGTCAATGCCTACATACTACTAAATGGATCAGCTAGTACAAGAGCTAGGGGGTTGTTAGCTCCCTTCCATTAGTAGCTGGAGAACGAGAGAAGGTTGTAGCCTTCTGTAGGTGGGTGTCTGTGTACTGGTATGAGTTTGCACCAGTACAAGATTGTAAAAAGGATTTTCTTATATCAAAAGAAGACAGCAGCAGGTTGTTTTTGTCCTGCATTGGGTTTCCACCTTAAATCTTGGTGTTCGTATGTGTTGCTTATATGTGATGGTTTATTTCAATTATTACTGCACATGGTTACTGTTTATATGTTTAATGAAGCACTGATGCAGTGATTGAAGATCAACATATGGTGAATTAACTGAATCATAAGTTTGTTGGATATATGTCGGTTTCTTTAAAGTCAGTTGCATGTACATGTGAGTTACCTTCATTGAAGTAGTGTATATAAATCTTAGTGTGAAATTAAAAATTTATTGAGTTGACTAACACTGATTCATCCCTCCTCTCAGTATTATTTCCAACAGTTGGTATCAAATCAGGTCCTTTGGCAGAAGCTTGATCGCTTGAAGGAGATCCATAGAAACAATGGGAAAGAAGCTAAAGAAGAAAGCGCCTCAGAAAAATAAGACATCTCAAAGGAACAACGACAGCAGGAGAGAGAATTGGCCATTAGGTGGAAGAAAGTATTCAAATTCAAAATCACCTTAGATTGAGGATGAACAAGCAAATGAAGTGTCAAGTAAAAAAATTTGGTATTCTAGTGATACTTTTCTTTTTTCATGCAATATTGAACATATTGGAAGTGATCGTGAAAGAAACCTAAGGTAGAAGTTAAAAGACACAGATAAAATCAGAGATCAACAAGATCTATTTAACAAAACGGAGTGTGCCTTCAAAGAAGAAGTTACCAGATTAAAAGCTCAGGGAAGAAAACAAAGCAAGGAATTAGTACAAGGAAAAGGAGGATAAATGTGAAAAATTGTAGGCTGAAGTGACATCATTAAGAAATGAAGTAAATGGAGAGAGTACAACAATCAAGAGACTTAAAGATAGATTCAGTTACTATGAAAGTCTTGAAGCTAAGATCCTCTCTCTAAAAGAAGATCTTGGAAATAAGTAGAATGTAGAACTACCTCAAGCAAATGAAGAACAAGAAAATGAGATTCTCAAATTAAGGCAACAAGTGGAAGAAGGAAAAAAGGCTGAAGAAATCTTGAAGAAGCAATATGTGAAAAAGGAAGAGAAATATCGGGTTGAGGTAAATATCTTAAAAGGTAAATTAGAAGAAAAGGATAAATGATTACAATTTCAAGATAGTACTAAGATTTTGGATAATATTCTTAGTAGTCAAAGGTCTCCTACCATAAAAATTGGTCTTGGTTTCATGAATCTATTGAAGGTGAATCTAGCTCACAAGATGAGGCAAGAAACTCTAATACAAAATCTGAAATGCTCAACAAGGAGATGAGAGGTCAACCCCATCAACAACCAAGGAAATAAATTCTTCAAAGAAAATATTTTACTCCTAACTGTGGAAGTGATAGTCAGTTATTTCCTCCAATGAATAATGTTGAATGTTTTATGTGTCATAATTTTGGACATGTTGTAGCGAGATGCAGAAGTAGAATTGTTCAAGATCGTCACACAGAAAGATCATAATTTTCTAGGTACTTTAAGGGATATTGTTTTTCTTGCAATATGTTTGCCCACAAAGCGATTGACTTCTATATAAGGAATATGAAACATCTAAGATGTTATGCATGTAACAAGTTTGGACAAATAGCAAAGGACTGCAGGAGAAACATTCGGAAACCATAGCAAAAGGAGAAAATATCATCACACTCAAAGATATGGAAGAAGAAGGAAATACAGTCAGAAAGATGTGGCATAGCATAGTGTACAGACATAACTGACTCATACGCAAGTTTCATGAAGACAAGTCACATACATATGCGAGTTCGAAGCTGCACAGTCGCGTATATGTTGGTTTGAGAAAGAGTAGTGGGACAGACTCAGGAAAAGGGGTCTAATATGGTTCTGTCAATTATGTGCTTTGTTTGATGATGGTTACAATCTGTTGATGATACGTGGAAATTTGTTGGTGCCCATAAGTTGTTGAAATTTTGATGTATTTCTGATCGAAGATGATGTCTTCATAATTCTTACTGATATTTGCAATGATCAGATCTGATAATGAACAGCTGGCTCAAGTTCAATGGGAGCATATGCTTCTAATAATTCATTGTTGGCATTATGTTAAAAGATATTGGTACATGAAGATAC
This sequence comes from Pinus taeda, assembly GCA_000404065.3. NCBI lineage: Eukaryota > Viridiplantae > Streptophyta > Pinopsida > Pinales > Pinaceae > Pinus > Pinus taeda. The sequence goes on from APFE030834068.1 coordinate 35,024, forward strand.
TTATATTTCTTCATCCACATAGTTGTTTTGATTCATCTGACTCTTTTAATGAAGGACATATACAAGCTGTTAATATTGATGCTACTAGAAGATGTTAATGGTGCAGTTCATATATGATGTATGATTGTTGTTGATGACTATCATGGTCTTGTTTAGATTGTTGGTCCTTTTTATAAATGTCATGTGTATCATTTGATGTAAAGGATGAAAATACATAATTTGTAACCCCACCATGCATGGGAAGGATTATGTAATAATTTCTATTTCAATCATGTATAAACATTTGGTATATCCCCACTTGGTTGGGTGGATGAGTCAAAATTGGTGTATCCCCACTTGGTTGGGAGATTGATGTATGTATGTTTCATTGGTGATAGGAAGGTCATACTCACTTAGTTGAGTTATAGAGTCATGCTATTCTTTTGAAAAATATTTTTTGTAGACTATGCATGTGCTCAAGGGGAGCATGGACGGTTTAGTGCATCTTAGCATGTACAAAGGGGGAGCTTAATCAGAGAATTTAGCATGTACTCAGGGGGAGCATGGACAACATAATGTATATCAAAGGGGCAGAATATCTTGGTCGACACTTTGCCCTTGATGTAAAAGGGGGAGAGTGTCTTGGTGTTGTTGTTTCCATCAAGTCCAAAGGGGGAGATTGTCGGCACTATGATACAGGTGTTTTCCTTGATGACAACTCACTCAGATGACAGTTCATAGTGCAACAAGTTAACTTACAGATCAGACTCCAGAGATTGAAGAAAGAGAGTGGTTTAATAGCTATACATTGGTTCACTTTTTTGAAGAAGCGTATACACACAGGTTAACAGAACAAAAGGAATATATATGTATACATGCACTCCCACAGGAAGAAAAGTGCATACATATTGAGAAACCAAGGTTTTGGTCCGAGGAATTTGGTCCAAGGTATTTGATCCGAGGTATTTGGTCTGATGTGTTGACCCTAGGTATTTGGTCCAAGGTATTGGTCCTAAGTGGTTTTGGTCCAAGGTATTGAGAAAGACCTAAAACTATATAAGGAGGAGAAGATCATTAGGCCAGGTGTGCAAGTAATGAATATCTTACGAAGAGTGAGATCAAAAGAAAATATGTAGGTTATGGGTTTATGATGCTTTGCTTGATCTGAACTAAGGATGCACCTATGTGGTTGATGATGAATGATGGATCAGGATCATAAGGCCTGAAATGAATTATCATTATGTGGTTTGATAATGGATAGTCTAGATATGAATACTAACGCATGTTTTATTATGTAATTTTATGATCTGGATATGACTGAAGTCTGGAATAGTTGTGAAGTTTTTAGGTTAGTATTTGCATATTTGTGCATTGGTTTATTTTGGTAAAAATTCATATACACGTTGGTTAGACACATTGAAGTAGCGTATACATTATGAAATATGGTGTTTGAAGTTGTAGTTGGTTCTTGTTCTTGATGCAGCTTTCTAGGTTCAATGCAGTGTTCTAGTGTCAGTGATCTGATTATTTAGATTAACAGAATGTTGGTTGATGCAGTTTAAGTTTATAATTTTTTATGGGTCCAATATGAAAATTGGATGAAACGTGGCCTTCAAATTATGGTGTTGTGTTCCAGGAGTATCCAGTTTGAAAATTTATGAAACGTGGTCCCTGGAGAAAGAGAGAAGGTCGTAGCCTTCTGTAGGTTGGCACCTACGTACTGGTAAACATATCGACTAGTACAAGAGCCAAGGGGTTGGAGCTCCCTTCAAATAGCATCTAGAAAACGAGTGAAGGTTGGAGCCTTCTATAGGTCGGCGCCTACGTACTAGTAAACATATCGGCTAGTATAAGAGTCAGGGGGTTGGAGCTCCCTTCTAGTAGTAGCTGGAAAATGAGTGAAGGTTGGAGCCTTTTGTAGGTCGACGCTTACGTACTAGTGAATAGATCAGCTAGTACAAGAGCTAGGGGGTTGTAGCTCCCTTCCAGTAGTAGCTAGAGAACTAGAGAAGGTTGTAGCCTTCTGTAGGTAGGTGCCTGCACATTGGTATGAGTCTGCACCACTACAATTTTGTAAAAATGCTTTTCTTATATTAAAAGAAGACATCAGCAGGTGGTTTTTGTCCCGCATTGGATTTCCACCTTAAATATTGTTTTTCATGTGTGTTCCTTATGTGTGATGGTTTATTCTCTTATTACTGCACATGGTTACTATTTATATGTTTAATGAAGTACTGATGCACTGATTAAAGATCAACATATGGTGAGTTAACTGAATCATAAGTTTGTTGGATATATGTTGGTTGCTTTAAAGACAGTTGCGTGTACATGCAAGTTGCCTTCATTGAAGTAGTGTATATAAATCTAAGTATGAAATGAAAAAGTTATTGAGTTGACTAATATTGATTCACCCCCCCCCTCCCCTCTTAGTTTTATTTCCAACAATTGGTATAAGAGCTGGTCCTTTGGCAGAAGCTTGATCGCTTGAAGGAGATCCATAGAAACAATGGGAAAGAATCTAAAGAAGAAAGTGCCTCAAAAAAAGAAATAAAAGTGTGTATACACGTTGGTTAGACACATCAAAGTAATGTATACATTATGAAATATGTTGTTTGAAGTTGCAGTTCGTTCTCGTTGTTGATGTGGTTTTCTAAGTTCAACACAGTGTTCTAGTGTCAATGATCTGATTGTTCAAATTAACTGAATGTTGGTTGATGTAGTTTAAGTTTAAAAATTTTGATGGGTCCAGTATGAAAATTGGATGAAACATGGCCTTCAGATTATGGTGTTGTATTCCAGGAGTATCCAGTCTGAAAATTTGTGAAACATGGTCCCTGGAGGAAGAGAGAAGGTCATAGCTTTCTACAGTCCGACACCTACGTATTGGTAAACATATCGGCCAGTACAAGAGCCATGGGGTTGGAGCTCCCTTCTAGTAGCAGCTGGAAAACAAGTGAAGGTTGGAGCCTTCTATAGGCTAATTCCTACGTACTTGTAAACATATTGGCCAATACAAGAGCCAGGCGGTTGGAGCTCCCTTCCAGTAGCAGCTGGAAAACGAGTGAAGGTTGAAGCCTTCTGTAGGTTGATGCCAACGTACTAGTAAATGGATCGTCTAGTACAAGAGCTAGGGGTTTGTAACTCCCTTTTAGTAGTAGCTGGAGAATGAAAGAAGGTTGTAGCCTTCTACAGGTGGGTGCCTACATACTGGTATCAGTATGCACCAGTATAAGATTGTAAACACGTTTTTCTTATATTAAAAGAAGACAATAGCAGGTGGTTTTTGTCCCGCATTGGGTTTCCACCTTAAATCTTGGTTTTCATGTGTGTTGCTTATGTGTGATTGTTTATTCTGTTATTACATGGTTACTGTTTATATGTTTAATGAAGTACCGATGCACTGATTAAAGATCAACATATGGTGAGTTAACTGAATCATAAGTTTGTTGGATATATGTTGGTTGCTTTAAAGACAGTTGCATGTACATGCGAGTTACCTTCATTGAAGTAGCGTATATAAATCTGAGTATGAAATGAAAAAGTTATTGAGTTAACAAATATTGATTCACCCCCCCTCTCAGTTTTATTTCCAACAATTGGTATCAGAGCAGGTCCTTTGGTAGAATCTTGATCGCTTGAAGGAGATCCATAGAAACAATGGGAAAGAATCTAAAGAAGAAAGTGCCTCAGAAAAAGAAGACGTCTAAAAGGAATAGTGACAACAGGAGAGGCAATTTGCCATTAGGTGGAAGCAAGTATTTAGTTTTAGAATCACCTCAGATTGAGGATGAACAAGCAAATGAAGTATCAAGTAAAAAAATTTGGTCTTCTAGTGATGCTTTTCTTTGTTCAAGCAATATTGAAGATATTGGAAGTGATCGTGAAAGAAACTTATGGGAAAAAGTTAAAAGACTCGCAGATAAAATTAGAGATTAACAAGACCTATTTAACAAAAGGAAGTGTGCCTACAAAGAAGAAGGTACCAGATTAAAATCTCAGGGAAGGAAACAAAGTAAGGAAGCAGTACAAGGAAAAGGAAGATCAATGTCAAAAGTTGCAGGATGAAGTGGCATCATTGAGAAATGAAGTAAATGGAAACAATACAACAATCAAGAGACTTAAAGATAGATCCAGTTACTATGAAAGTCCTGAAGCTAAGATCCTCTCTCTAAAAGAAGATCTTGGAAATGAGCAGAATGTAGAACTACCTCAAGCAGATGAATAACAAGAAAATGAGATTCTCAAAATAAGGCAACAAGTGGAAGAAGGAAGAAAGGATGAAGAAATCTTGAAGAAGCAATATCTGGAAAAGGAAGAGAAATACCAAGTTGAGATAAATATCTTAAAAGGTAAATTAGAAGAAAAGGATAAGATGTTACGGTTTCAAGACAGTACTAAGATTTTGGATAATATTCTTAGAAGTCAAAGGTCTCCTAACATCAAAATTGGTCTTGGTTTTCATGAATCTGTTTAAGGTGAATCTAGCTCACAAGATGAGGCAAGGAACTCTAATGCAAAATATGAAATGCTCAACAAGGAGATGAGAGGTCAACTCCATCAACAACCAAGGGAATAAATTCTTCAAAGAAAATCTTTTACTCCTAACTGTGGAAGTGATAGTCAGTTACTTCTTCCGATGAATAATGTTGAATGTTTTATATGTCACAATTTTGGACATGTTACAACAAGATACATAAGTAGAATTGTTTAAGACTATCAAATAGAAAGATCATCAGCTTCCGAGTACTTTAAGGGATATTGTTTTTCTTGCAATATGTTTGGCCGCAAAGCCATTGAATTCTATAGAAGGAATATGAAACATGTAAGATGTTATGCATGTAACAAGTTCCGACATATAACAAAGGAATGCAGGAGAAAATTTTGGGCACCATACCAAAAGGAGAAAATATCATCGCACTCGAAGATATGGAAGAAGAGGGAAATACAGTCAGAAAGATGTGGCATAGCAGTGTACAGATATAACAGACTCAGGGGGAGATGAAAGTGTGAAACTTCAGTGTTCTAAATCTCATATGCATGTTTCATGAAGACAAGTAACGTATATACGCGAGTTCGAAGCTGCACAATCACGTATATGTTGGTTTGAGGAAAAAGCTTTGGGACAGACTTAGGAAAAGGGGTCTAATATGGTTCAGTCAATTATTTTCTCTATTTGATGATGGTTACAATTTATGGATGATATGTGGAAATTTGTTGGTGCTCATAAGTTGTTAAAAATTTGATGTATATCTAATTGATGATGATGTCTTGATGATTCTTATTGATATTTGAAATGATCAGATCTAAGGATGAACAGATGACACAAGTTCAGTGGGAGAATATGCTTCTAATAATGCATTGTTGGCATTATGTTAGAAGATCTTGGTACATGAAGATGCTTATATTGCTTGATCAACATAATTGTTTTGATTTAGGTGACTCTTTTCATGATGGACATATGCAAGCTATTAATATTGATTTTATTGGAAGATGTTGATGGTGCAGATCATATATGATGTATGATAGTTGCTGATGACTATCAAGGTCTTGTTTAGATTGTTGGTCCTTGTTATAAATGTCATGTGTATCATTTGATGTGTTAGGTTCCAACCCTAACCCCCTTATTTATGTAATAGGTTCGAGTCATAGTTATAGTTAGTTAAAGAGTCAATAAAGCCCATATTAATAATTTTAAGTGGTAGACCCACATTTAAAGAAAGGGACCACAGTTAGTTGCAAATATATCATGGCATTAGATAGATGGTATTAAGAGAACCATGGTATTGCAGGTATGTATCCTATATAAAGGATAGATATTAGAGACTCCCCATTGAGGAGTGTCGTGTCTTATTTTGTAATCAAGCCCTGCTCTATTGGAGGTTTCCCCCTCGAAGAGGTGTTGGAAATAATACTGAGAGGGCAGGGGTGAATTAGTATTATCAAACTCATATCAATTTATTCAGATCTGACAATTGAAACTTGCATATACCTTCCAAACTTATAATTTAATTTACTCTTCAGATGTTTGTCATTAATGTGTTTGTGAGAACCATAGAATAATGAGCAGGAACACAAAATAGACAGTCACACCAAGGAACACAAGATGTACGGTGGAAACCCAATGTGGGTGAAAACCACCTGCTGCAATATGTCTCTATCTTCTTTCAATTAGAAACTTCTTCTTATAATGATTTCATATTGGTGCAGTCTTTTACCAGTATGCAGGCTGCAACTTGCAAAGAGCTACAACCCTCTCTCGTTTTCCAACTTCTTCTGGAAGGGAGCTACAACCCCCTTAGCTCTTGTACTAGCTGAAATACTAGTACGTAGGTGCTAACCTGCAGAAGGCTACTACCTTCTCTTTCCTTCCAGGGACCACGTTTCATCAATTTTCCAACTGGATCCAAAACATCATGTACATGTGAATCACCCAATCTCGTTTAAACAAATAACTTCTCATAATGCAGTAACCAAAAAATAACAATAGTAACCAGACACCAATTTAAACCCAGATCTTTACAGAAACAGATAAAAGACAGTTAAAATATATTTCAAGAAAGGTCCGCAACTTCACCGAAGGAAACCTGCAGATATTCGCACTTCTGTCATGACGAGTCTACGCAACTCTACACCTACTTCTTCTCTGGTTTTGCGCACTTCCACACTGCACCATTGCCGCTCTCTTCAGTAGATCTGACTTATAATGCTCTGGTTTCTCCTTGATTTAGATTCAACTATGTCTCACCAACCGATTATCAGAAATTGAGATCTTACTCTTCTTAAGATTTTCAACACTTGTAATTAGCCAAATGATCTCCTTTCCCTTTTATAGGCTAGGCCTCACTCAAAACCATGGACCAAAACCATTGAGAAAAAATACTATGGACCCAAAACCATAGGATCAAAAACTGTCGAACTAGTACCATGAACCAACCATAAGATTTCCCATGTGTGTGCGCTTTTCTCCGCATGAAAGTGCGTGAACTTTTCTCTGCATGAAAGTGCATGAAATTTTCTCTACATTAAAGGAACTTTTCTCTACATGAAAGTGCATGAAATTTTCTCTGCATGAAAGTGCGTGAACTTTTCTTTGCATGAAAGGAACTTTTCTCTGCATGAAAGTGCATGAACTTTTCTCTGCATGAAAGGAACTTTTCTCTGCATGAAAGTGCATGAACTTT
>APFE030834068.1:59280-70545 GCA_000404065.3 Pinus taeda
TATATATATATATATATATATATATATATATATATATAAAAGAGGATGTGGCTATTCTCTTCACATTTGATGAGGGATTATTAGTCTTCCTCAAGACTCTTCATTTCATATACCTCCAACTTATGTACAATAATTATACAGAAACAATAAACCGGAAAAGTTATGCATATAATAGTTCTATCACAATTATCTAAATGTTATAAATTGTTGTTTCTTCGTCCATTTTTATCTCAGGGTTGATATGCTTCTTGTATATCAAGGACTTAAATGGGGATGGGCCATAAATAATAGCATACCACCTTTTCATTCTTAATGGCTTTAAGCTTAGGCTTCTTACACTTGAATGCATAACACATGTTCACCTTGGGCTTCAAATCTATGGCATTTTTGTTAAAATGTTTCACAAACCCCCAAAAAGTTAAGGTGTAAGAATAATTGGGACCCTAAACTCTTTGTAAAAGAAGAGCTATTGTAGAGAGTATATTCATTCTCTTCAACCATAGGTTAACATTCCATGTCAACTACCTTTAAATAATCAAAATTATGCAATTATTGCTTTCTTTGAGTTCTCTACTTTTGTTGGCCTGCCACAAATGTAATGGATCCATTTACGTGTAACAAAAAATGCAAAGAAAATCTTGAACTAACAAAAAATTATCACTTTCTAAAGTCCTCTAATTTTTTTTATGAACATATGGAATCAACTCAAGCAAATTCTTTAAATTTGTAGACATTTAAACTTACAGATTCAAGCTCTTCTCTTAAATATATCTAATTGCAATGATGGATAGAAGAAAAGGATAAAATAGGCTCCTTTGGAAAATGCAAGAGTTCGCATAAGATTATAGAAACATAAATAAGAAGTTTATTATTCCACACGCTGGTATCTACAACCCATTGGTGCAAATTCATATGGGTAACTACTTGAGCACATGTTTCCCTACTTTGTTACCTCTCAATATGATCCAGATTGGATCATGATCTGATAATCACCCTATGAGTGACATCAGTTGAAGTTTTATTAAACAAAAGGTATTACAGACTCATGTGCTGGTGTGTGTTCTGTGTTATTTAAGCAATGGATCGATAAGATTGCCAATACACAGACATTTTAAATGGAAAGACAACAAAGAAATACAACAGGCAACCACAAAGACACAAGCAATTTTAATAAGGAGTTCACCCTATTCTCTAGGGCTATGTCTCCGGTCTAGCTTTCAGTGGTGACCTTGTTTTATTGTATCTTTAAGTAGAGAATTACAATACAGGGACTCAATGTGAGTTCTATTGAAGCAGGTTTTGCTTGGCAGGGTGGTTCTTGGATTCCCCAAGCCACTAGAGTACACAGTATCTTCTTCCCACCAGCTCTGTGACCTTCTGGCCTACAGTGGTAAGAGCCCAACGTGGTGCTCAGCCCAAACAGATCCTCTATGGGGCGGCTCGAATATCTCAAGCTCGGTGGTGCTCGATGCTACCGCCGTGTCAGCTCGACCCTCTATCTCTTCCTACTTTTCTCTTGCTTTGCTGCCTTCTTCTCTGTGTATTCTATCCTCCTCTCAGGATTCTGGTCTTTTTCCTTCATCTCTCAGACCTCACTCTGACTTGACTGTGTATTCTGTCTCTATTCATGGCTTTTAGCCATTTGTTTCCATGCCTGTTCGGTTCCTCTCCTGCCTCTGTCGATTCGCCTTCTACAGTTGCGCTTGGAGTTCCCTGTTCAGCGTCAGCATGAATGCTCAGGGAGTGGCCACGTGTTCTCATCTAAACAACGCCAGCCTGCTCGTTGGTTTGTTTCTTCAGTTACGTCGTGGATGCATTCTTCCTCCACCGTGGCAGTCAAACAGATTCCAAATCCCTTTAGAACGCGGCTTAATTCCCTGTCGATTCCGCTTCCTCCATCGGGTGCAATCTCAGCCGTTCGATCTGGGCTCCTCCAAATCCAACGTCATATGCACGTCCCGCGTGGTTGACTTGCTCGACCGATAGCGCGTGATCAACGTCGGTTTTCTCTCACCTCCGCCGCCACGTGTCGATCGTTGAGTGGGATCGCTCCGCTCTTCTCCAAAACCGTTTACCGTTTGAGGGCGCCCCGATCAATACTGCTGGTTTCCAGAGTGTGGGTCACGCCTTTGTCCTTTTAGTGCTTTTCGTTCCTCCGCCCGTGGTTCTTCGGCTCCCAACACGACCGAGTGCATAAGGCTCCTCCATTTTGCCCCTGTTCGTTTAGCTAGGCACTAATCACGCATAAAAAATCACCTCCTTTTCCTGATCTGGGGCTTCTAGGGGCTACTTTGACCTCTTGCACAGTCTCCATGGGCCTCGGTCAGCGCGCTTTGACCGAGGTCTTTGTTGTTCCACGCTGGCTGCCATTTCCATTGGTTCAGGGTGTTTTTGATGCTGTTTTGGATTCTTTAAAGATTTGTTTCGTCCCGATACAGTCATGGTTCTTTGAAAATCTTATATGGATCGAATTCGGATCAGATCACTAATTAAATTTTCAACCATCTAGATGCTTTCAAAGTGGAAAACTTGGAGGAATCAACTTACAAGAGTAGTTTTAGTAGTTGGACCCAGTTTGGACAATTGGGGTCTATACCCTTTTGAGGCTACCTTAAGGCCTTAAATGACATTTTTTGGGGAGTTAAACTTTCTTGGTTAAGTGTGGATCCCTGTGATGTTATTATGCACTCATATACATTTCCATTAATGTAAGAAATACACCAATTTGAGTTCACATTCAAAAGTTATGCCTCCTAGAATTTGACCTATCGTGATTGACCACCATAATTCGAGAAGGTTCCATGTCAACCCCCATTACTCATGGAAAAGGGGATATCCATGTGAATGCTATAAAGAAGACTTTATAAAGGTCAAATTTGTAATGCCAGTTGAGATGTTAAGGAGTCAAATTCTGCCCCGAGTTAACTATCATGTTGTGTTATAACCATATCATTACGAGGAAAAGAGGTTCCATTCATTTATATTGTATATTGTTCCACAATAGAGTAAAATATTTTGGGAGTGGGAGTGAGAGAGCATAACAAAGGGGGTTTAATGTTTATAATAGCCTATCATGTCATAGGTTTCAAGTAACTCCATAGAGAGTGTCTTCTCCTTTGTACTTCTATTATTTCCATTCTAGAGAAAGAACATAGAACAACTTGGCTTTCTAACCAAGTATTCTCCTGTAAGGGTTTCCTAAGGCATGTTTTGTGTTCATTGTGATTGATGTGTAATTGTATTTTATTGTTCTCTATTTTCTGGATTTTATCTATTACATGTATAAGCAAAAAATAATAATTAATAAATATGGAATCTAAAGAAATTAACCCTCATAATATAAAATTCAGTTTATTTTTATCAAATATTTTGTGAAAAATTGTCCAATAAAATATCTATAACATTTTATAGATCACAAAAACTACTTTTCTTGGTAACTTTATCAATCTCTACCATATACATATTTTATTCATTTATAATATATAAATTTACTAATTAAACAATTATTTGCTATCATATAACCTCATTTTATTGTGATGCAAATTCCAAAAGCACGTCTTTAGATGATGATGATATTTATATATTAATTTCCATTTCAAACCTAATGTTAAAATGAATTACTTTTAAACCACTTTTTTATGTACTTGAAATCTATAATATTTTGAATATGTTAAATACTTATTTCTTGGATTGACTATCTTAAAATCCTTTAATATAGTTGCAATTTATTCGCAGTTGAATGGATCTGAGTATTCGATTTTATATAATTTTCAAAAATGTCAGATGCGGTTGGTCCTCGCTACCCTCATGGTCGTTTGTTGTGGCTTGTAAAGAGGAAGTCGCGAGTTCGATTAACCGCAAGAAAGGTGAAATGACAAGAAGAAAAGCGGTACTCAAATAGTACCTTAATTACTAATTATATTTATATTAAATTGTTTATTCCATATTAACTAAAAGAAAATTAGAAAAAAATCAATGATAGAAAATTAGAAAAAAATTAATTATTTGTTTCTATTACCTTTAATCACCATTTCAGGTATTAATTGTTAATTACTAATTATATTTATATTAAATTGTTTATTCCATATTAACTAAAAGAAAATTAGAAAAAAATCAATGATAGAAAATTAGAAAAAAATTAATTATTTGTTTCTATTACCTTTAATCACCATTTCAGGTATTAATTGTTAATTACTAATTATATTTATATTAAATTAATTACTATTATATTGTATTAAATTGTTAATTACTAATAATATTTATATTAAATTGTTTATCCCATATAAATAAAAGAAAATTAGAAAAAATCAATTATTTGTTTCTATTACTTTTAATCACCATTCACATTCACATGTCTCTTTTCTATTTTTTTTACTTATTATTTCATGAAAAACAAATATTTCTTTTATCTTAAATTTTTATTTAACGTCTTGTTTTTAATGCTCTTTATCTTTATTGCGTAGAGCTTTACAACTCATTATGGGGGAGGATGGATGTAAACATAAGTATTAGCTCAATATAAGGGAGATGTTGTAGTGGTGGTAAATGAACATAAATATTTAAGCCTAGTATAAGAGAGATGTTATAGTGTCTCTAAAATAACGCATTAGATTAATGATACTTTTAATAAATGCAAAAAAAATAAATAAAAATGATTTGTTTATTTTGACATATCTATTTGTTTTAATAATTAGGAAACCTATTTTCTTATAACCCTTTTATTTTAATATTAACAGACTAATTTAACATAAAGCAATAAAACATGACAATGTTCTAAATTAAGGGATTGGTTCCCATATTTCCTGACCGCCTCTGAGCAGAGCACCAGCCGTAAGAAGGGTTGCTTTGTTAGCTTCAGTGTCTGCCTCTTTATTATTGGCTCTCAACACATGATAGAATTTTAAATTCTGGAAAGAATCACCAAGGTCTGAAATTCTGTGAATCAGCCTTGCTAGCCTTAGTTCCTTTGGCTTAGAACGAGTCACCATAGTATTAATAATAACCTGAGAGTCTCCAATAACATTAACCTCCCTGATGTTCAACACTTTCAACATCTTGAGTCCTTGATAGAGAGCCACAACCTTCGCTTGGATGCTAGAAGCGATGCCCAAGCCCCAGGCGAAACTGTAAATCCTAGATCCAGCTGGGTTAAAAATAACTCCTCCAGCACTAGCTCTTCCAGGATTGCCCTTAGCAGCCCCATCAAAAAATAGAGTGTGCCTCTGATGGTTTGCAATCCATCCCTGGAGCTCGTTTACGGTAGCCCTTATTTGCCAAGCTTTTGGGAGGGAGATGCTCTTTCCCAAATTTTGGAACTGTTGGTTGAGCGAAGAGCCCCAATTTTTATCTTGTTGAGAAAGATTTAAATCATCTTTGTCGTCTCTCAGGCACTCTTTTAACTGACATTTAATTTTAACTGCCACTAGCTTGACGCCTTGCTCACAGTTTTTGAAATCCTTTTGTTTCACTCAAGCTAGATCTGCCAGCAGGTAATTTTAGGGAGGATAAACCAAGCAGCGCTGATAATTTTGTTTTTTGGAGGAGGACTAGGGTACCTTTGCAGCGATTTGTCAAAAAAATTAGCAGTGGAGGAAGGCAACTCGAAGCTGGCTCTCAAAGTATTCAGCAGCATGGACCAGATCTACAAAGTGAAGGAACATTCTAGCATCAAATGAGAGACGCTTTCCTGATTTACCTTGCAAAGTTTGCACCTTGAAGGGCCGTGGAAGCCATGCTTCTCTAGATTGTCGTTAGTCAAGATTTTGGAGTGGCATAACAACCAATTGAAAAAATCAATTCTAGGCAGAGAGGGGTGGTACCAAATCACTTTCCAAGGCTCTGGATTCCTGGCCACATGGGGGCACTCGTATAGCTTGGCGTATCCCTGAGCAATGGAATAACCACCAGCCTGCACACCCCAACCTCTAGAATCCCTGCTTCGCATCCACGTTGGGGCTAAACTGTGAAGCTTGGAGAGCAGTTCCTCACATTCTATAGCCAAATCTGGGGGCGTTTCAATTTTCCAGCCAGCCCAGTGTGAATCCTGCCAGGCTGAGATATCCCATAGGGAACACAATCCAACATCGTTCATCCAACTGCGCAATGCATGGAGAGAGGGACAGTCTCCCAGTGGCTCATTGTTCATAATTTTGTCTGTCCAAAGGTTGATCCTTTTTCCATTGCCAGGGACCCAGAAGGCATGAGTATTTATAAGCTGACAGGCTTTTTAACTGAGCTTCTAGAAGGGCGAGTTCAGGAGCGACAAAGGATGGTCTAGACATCGGGAACGCTTGCCCTTAAAATATTTTTTCCAAAGAGCTATATGAGCCCAGCCAGGGTTAGGAGCAATAATTCTCCAAATGAGCTTAGCTCCCATGGCGATATTTTGGTATCCAAGATTTTTGAAGTTCAAGCCTCCTTCCAAGAGCGGTTTGGAGATGGGTTCCTAGCTGGCTAAAGAAAACTTTTTATCATTTTGCTTGCCCCCCTTCCAAAAAAATTTCCAAATAATCTCCTCCATTTTTCTGAGAATCCCGGAGGGAGCAAGAAGAGAAGAAAACTGAAATAAGGGAAGAATATTAAGCACATATTTAATGAGGACAGACTTACTAGCAATGTTGAGCCAGGAAAAGCCCTAGGAAAGCAGCTTGTTCTTGAATTTCTCCAGTTGGGGAAGCCAATCTCTATTGAAGGCTCTTTTAAGAAAAACAGGAAGGCCCAAATACTTGAAGGAAGTCCAGTTTGAGGAGGCTGCGAAACCAAGGGTTATGGAAATGGAATTGAGCATGTTGGAAGTGGTGTTCCAATAATATATATGGCATTTTCCATTGTTTAAACTGCTTCCCGAAATCAGACAAAACTCGTCCAGGACTCCTTTAAAACTGGAGGCTATGAGCACAGAGGCAGCTCCCAATAACAAGGTGTCATCCGCAAAGAGGGCATGGTTGATGTTTTTAACACCTCTTGCTATACAGAGGCCAGCAATTTCTTGATCCATCATTTTTTTGTCTAAATAGAAGCTGAGGATAGAGGCTTGAAGAACAAACAGAAGGGGTGAGAGTGGGCACCCCTGTCTGAGCCCTCTCGTGGCTTTGAAAAAGTCAGCAACTCTGCCGTTTACTAAAGGGGCAATCCAAGGCTCCGAAATGCAGGCCCGAATCCAATTTATAAAGTTCTCCCCAAATCCAAATTTGTGTAAAACTTTCAGCAGAAAACTGTGCTTGACTCTATCAAAAGCATTTGCTAAATCAAGCTTGACAACCATACCTTTTTCCTTGCGACTCATACTTGAGTGGATTGCCTCTTGGACTTGCAAGTAGTTGTCCACTATCTGTCTCCCTTGAATGAATCCTCCTTGGTTTTCTGGAATGACTTTAGGGAGGATGAGCTTAAGCCTATTAGCAATAACTTTAGTAATCAGTTTATAACTGATGTTACATAGGGATATCAGACGAAACCTGTTGAATGTGTTGGCTCCTTTCTCTTTGGGAATGAAAAGCAGAGTTCGTGTTGCCTCCGATTTTATAGCAAGCTTGGGACTTGATAACCATTTTGTATAGGTCTTTTTCCACAATCTGCCAGCAAGATTGGAGGAATTTGGCTGTAAATCCATCCGGTCTAGGGGCTTTGTCCGGGTCCATGGAAAAGAGGGCATCCTTGACTTCATTCTTAGTGACTTTAGCTTCAAGAAGGTGATTCATTTTTATAATTAGTAATAATTAATTTTAATCTCTTTAATTTTAAAGAGATTAAAATTAATTATTACTAATTATAAAATATTGAAATTAATTACTAGTTATATTCCTATTAAATTGTTTATCCCATATTAAATAAAAGAAAGTTAGAAAAAAATTAATAAATTATTATCTAACTTTTTAATAACCTGATGTTCAATTATTTGTTTCTATTACCTCTAATCACCATTTTACCTATCTCTACTCTATTTTTCGTATATTTTTCGTACTTATTATTAACTGGAAAAAAAATATTTCCTTTTATCTTAAATTCTTATTTAACATCTTGCTTTTAATACTCTTTATCTTTATTGCGCGAAGCTTTACAACCCAGTATGGGGAGATGTTGTAGTGTCATAAATGGATGTAAACATAAGTGTTAGCTCAATATACGGAAGATGTTGTAGTGTTTGTAAATGAACCTAAATATTTAAGCTTAATATGGGAGAGATGTTAGAGTGTCTCTAAAATAAAGCATTAGATTAATGATGCTTTTAATAATGCAAAAAAAAATGATTTGTTTATTTCGACATATCTATTTGTTTTAATAAATAAAAGACCTATTTTCTTATAATTTTATTTTTTATTTTAAGCTAATTAATAACTTATCCTAAAAATAGATACATGAAATTGATTTAGTAAATTGAGAAAAAACATAAATATACATATAATTTATTCCATACAAAAAAACATGCATACATGTTTACATGTTTTTTTATTTGAAAACAAAAAAACATTACAACCTTGTTTACAAGTAAGATGGAAGCTATCATCAAGTTCTTGTTTAATTCCAAATGTCATTTTTATATTTGATAAATTATACAAATTTAAATAGATTTTATTTTTTATTTTTTATTTTTTATTTTTGGGATGGAATCAAACCTTAATTTGAACCCAATCCCTACTTTTAAGCAACTCAATAAGATCCATACATGCAAAACAATCAAGCATTAACTAGCATCATAAACTTAATTGATGGGCTCAAGAATTCTAGAGAGCCATCATATCTTTGCTCGCCACTTTGCTAGACACCATTATTGCTTCCATTAGTCATGTTCATTCATATAGGACTAGGATGAGAGAATACTACTTGGAAGCATATGTAAGGAAGAGGTGAAAGATATATGATATCAAGGAAGCAATTTTCCAATTGTTTTTTGACCCTAGAACTAACTGATCCCCTTGATTCAAGAAATAAATACTTCTGCATGCATTGCTAGTTTGGATTGGATCATTGTATCATTTGTCATGTATCATCAATTACTCTTTTTAGAGGATGGAAGAATGTGCCTTCTTGAAATCTTTGTATCAAGCCAGCTTTCTATGATTTTTTTTCATCGGATTTATCTCGGCCATTTCCTTGTCCATGTATTATGCCCTTACATCCCCTCTTGATTTTATGGCTTATAATTAATGGTTGGGGTATCTTAAGCTCAACCCAAAATACACATCCAAAATTAAAGGGATCAATCCAAGATCACAAATAGTACCTTCAACATTCTCTAGAAGCTATCAATAGTCAAGTTCTTGAACCTCATTCATAGGCAAACACCATTTTACCTCTAATGTGGGCTTGTGATTTTTATATTTATATTTTCTCTTTTAATTTGATATGTTTGGGCTGTATATTTTAAGGCCAATAATGAAAAACAATAGGCAAGCTTAGCTTAAATGTTTCTCGAAACTTGCTGAATGTGAGGTAATTTCTTAAAATTAATGTTAAGCTAGAGTGAACTTTTGATCTTATTTCATTGTTTGATATTTAAAGACACAATGATGAATGTAAGTGAAATTTTCTTGTAAATGTAAAGTTTTTTGTTCTTGGAAAAAACAAACTAGAATGCTACTCCCTTATTATAAGCTAAATACTTTTAATATAGTCTATAGAAAATCATTTTTGAGATTGTTAAAGAAAGTACAATATGTGTCAACAAAATTTTAGTATTTATCATTTATCTTTGAAAAGAGATTGAAATGGGTGTAGTGATTTTACACATTAGAAAATGTTCTTGGATTACTTTGAATCATTTGATGATTCTTAAAAGCTCATTATGTTATTTTCACCATGGTTATATCAATTGTGTATGTCAACATCAACTACAATCTTTTAACCATTCCACATCTCACTCTATATCAAAAATGTTTTCGATATTATCTCTCACAATATGACTAGACAATTTTGAGGGAGAGAGGCAATGGTGCGGGAGGTCTTCTACAAGAGGTTAGGGTTTATTGTTAGAAGGCATAGTTTGGATTAGGGGGTCGGTTATGGTTTGTTGAATGCCATTGCGGTGTATTATCTTCCTTCGGTGGTTATCTTAGCAATCTCTGATCCGGATTTAAACAGGAACGCAATAGATTACAGAGATAACCATAAATACATAGATGCAATAACCATGAATAAAGAGATGCAGCGGAAATAATACTTCATTTCATTAATGGAAAATACTGAAATATGCTTACAACTAGAATAGGAAATAACCCAGCTAGGGCGATGGTAGCTTATCTCTGAGAAGAGATGTGCAGCTACATGCCTCTGAACTGTTTTACAATGAGGCTCGAAGGCCTATTTATTGTTGAGAAACAATGGGAAACCCTTCACATTCCAAAACCTAACCCTAGAAGATGAAATGCCAAATTGTGGGCCCCGTTTTGGGTAAATTGGTACATCAATTTCCCAGGGTCGTAACTTTGGCATACGATCTCCGTTTGACGCGTATGATAGCTCGTTAGAAAGATCTATCCGAGAAATACCACTTTAGGAAGGGCAACATCGGTCCATGGACCCATGTTGCCCCCAGATTTCCCAAAAAACGTCGTTTAGGGCCTCAAAACGGCTCCGGAAGTTTAGGACCTGAAAAAACTGCTAAAAATAGTAAATTGTGCTACAATTACGGAAACTAAAAACTAAAAGAGACAGTTGCGGGGGTCCAAATGGGACAGGTGGGTGGCCACCAACATCCACCTAGATCATTCCTCCCCCCTTAGGAAGCAATGGTCCCCATTGCGTTGAGTTCCTCCATCTGCTGAACCTGTCCTGCAATCTCTGATGTGTCCAGTAATGGTGGGAAGCATGGTCGATGACAGTCCACATTGAACACTTGGTGCAGGCGAAGGAATGGAGGAATGATGTGCTCCAAAACATTATTGGCCGTAACCTTGGTACTGCTGTAAGGACCATGTCAGAGTGGTCTGAGTTTTTGATGGGTTCTGGTAAGGCGTTCTTTCTGCAGATGTAACCAAACTTTGTCGCCCACCTGAAACATATGTGGTACCCCTGTGGGTGAGGAGAAGTTGTTCCTACGTTCTGTCATGACTGTATCCCTTTGTTGCTGCTGCTGCGTGGAGGAACCGTTTGTGGGGGTCATGGATGTAGCAACGATCTTCCCCTTACTTTGGGAGTGAACGATACAGATGAATTTCATGGTCTGTGATATGAGCTTGATGCCTTCATTAGCAGTGATCAAAGATGTGGCGGTAGGTGGGGCTACCTCCGGTATCCTATATAATGAATTATTCAAAGAAATAATGA
>APFE030834073.1:3099-17745 GCA_000404065.3 Pinus taeda
CATAAATGAACAATTCTTGGATGATTCAAATGACAAAACCTCCTTTCTATATATACGAGTCTAAGGAGTCACAATATAACCCAACCGAGCTAACAATAATAATATAAAGCCACAAAAATAACAATAGATGGATTCTATGGGGCATAGTAATAACAATATGGGGACAATAGGGGCACAACAATATTAATAAGGGATACAACTACAATAGTAATGGGGTAATCACTAATATTATAGGGACGTAACAATGATGGCTCCCACTCCACCTACATCCTTCACACTTGGCATTTCGACTTTTGCATATGAAGATTTCGTTGGGCCAGCTAGAGGAGTTCGAATTGCATGTTGGTTACACTTGTCTCCTCCTCTCACGAGTTCGATTGCCTTGGGATCATCTCCAAGTCCACATGTCACATGGTTTTCTCTTGGGATTTGCTCCCAATTTTATATTTAAATGAGCTTTGGGCTCTCACTTTGTATCTTTGTAACGAGCTATTGGGCATAAGGAGACTCTGCTGGATTGTGTACTTGCTTTCAATTAATTAAAACAACTTTGGGGTATTACATTGATGGTGTTCTCCTCTTTTTGAGCTGATGTTGTTTTGGTTTATGTGCTTCATTTTTCTTTGCAATTTGGATTATGTTAGCTATCATCTTGCCATTCATTTTGGATTAATATATGCATGCTATCTTGTGTTTATTTTTGATTTAGATAAATATTCTAGGAGTGAAAAACTCTAGGTTAGTTTAGGAGGAATATCTAGTTCTCTCACCCATTGTACTTCTCTAACTCCTTTATGAATGCTAATATCTATTTCCAAGTGTGTAGTAAACTCTTTTGAAGTCTTGTAAAATATTTCTTGGGTGTGGGAGAAATTTCCCATAGATTAACTCACTCTCAAGCTCAAGGATTGAAGGACCCAATCGATTTTACCTCAAGGATTTCATCAAACGAAGTGCAAAAGGGGAGTTTCCTTTTCTGTAGTCTACTAAGATCACATAAAATTTAATTCAATATTTTTCTTGATCAAAAAAACTTGTGCTTTCATTGATTTTATGAGCTATTTAGAGCATGGTTTTGGCTAGACAAGTATGGAATTCTACTTGCATAACTTGCTCTAGTTCTTGTACATTAATTGTAAATTATTGTTTCCCTTCTTGCATGCTCTCACCATTAATTTTTTAAAATCTGTTTTGCAGCCTTTTAAACAGAATTATAAATCCAGTTTGGTGGCAAGTTTGAAGGAGGAGCTCTTTAAAACTACTAACATCTTTCTTGCAGAACCTTTGGCATCATAGTGGAGGCTTTTGGGCAAGGCCGAGAGCTCATTTTTGACACATTTTAAGGAGGCCATGGGCTGTTGTGAAGGCTGCAAGTTTTCTTCTTCAAGGCCAAGAGTTGGAGGAGACTTGGCCTCTCTCCCTTTGCATTCATTGTGATTTTTGAAGTGGCTGATCTGTAATTGCCATAGCAGTCCTTTAAATTTCAGATTTGAAGGCTTTTCTTTGTGCCTCATTTGCATTGGTCTAATTTATCAAGGAGGATGTTTGGTATTCAAGCTTCCAAGCTACTATTGTAAAAACTCTTCTTGAGTTTGGTTGAGGCCTTTGAAGGGTTCTCATCTATTGTATTCAAATTAATAAAAGACTGATTTTTTGGGTGGGAGTTTGGGAATTCTTCCCATGGTATCCCTTCTCCCTATTTAGAGGGCAGAACTTTGCTTGTGGGTGGACTAATCTCTTAGTTGCTCTAATTTTCTTTGCTAATCTCATTTGCTAAAGTTCAACTCATGCATGACTAGTTCTCTAACATAACACTCATATCTATTTTTTATTTTGGCATAAGTTTGACATTGGTTTATGTTTTTCCATATCAATTTCTCAAGTACTTGTGTTGTGTAATCCATTTACAACACATGCAATATTTATTTTGAGCAAACAAGTATTTCATATTTCAATTTGGAAAACTTAGACTATTTTCACTCATCCATCTACTTGGTTCCATTAGTTTCTTGAATACATTGCTTCAATACATTTTGTTAATTCATGTTTATGTGGCATTTTGGTTACTGATAAGTAAATCTTGAAGCTTTCCTTTTGTCATTTCATTTGGAGCAATTTATTTTACTTGCAAGCAATATGTTTGAAACTTGTGGAGCTAGATTGGGTTAATTGTTTCACTCTTTATTTTCCATTGAAAGATATTGGTACTATTTACTTGAGCTCTATCTCTCATTTTTAACTTTACACATTGTATCAATACTTTTCTTGGGAACATAAATATTCACACAAGAATCTCATTTAGGCATTCTTAGTATTACTTTGCATCTTTATTAACTTACCTCAAAGCATAAGCTTCATTGAAAGACTCTAGGAGCACCTTTCTCAGCCAACTTGCGAAACATAGACCCTCTTTTGTGGTTAACACGGTGACTTTGTAGTCGTCAGAGCCATAGTCTCTGCATCGTCGGAGGCATCGGGTGGTTAGATTTCCAAGGGAGGTATCGTTATTATAGACTTTGCTGCCTTTCTCTGGGTTTCTCTCCACAACCTACATTAGAGACTAGCTTCAAACAATTGAGAGAAATGATTCATCTAGGTAGGCATTTAACTTAAAACTAAAATTGCATTCCACTTTAGATAGGTTGCACATCATTTCAATTTAGTCATCTTGGAGCACTTTAAATTTACTTGCAATATTATTGGTCTCATGTACTTGGCATGATGAATGGTCTCATTATTACTTGATGTTATTGTCTCTTGTTATTTGATCATTTTCTTTACATGTACAATCTCTATTTACATTTTGCAAGTAGTAATATTCTTGGGTTTATTGAATCTTATTTGTAAGCACTATGTTTCTTTTTAAGTAACATACTTTCTATTTTGCAAGTAGTGTGGATCTTTACATTTGCAATCTTTACTTTACTTGCAAATTTTGCTATTTCATGTACTTGTGATTATTGGATGTCATTATCTTTTGTTACTTGAGCACTCTCTTTACAAGTACTATTTCCTTTATAGCTGCAAGTGATATTTATATGCTCATCTTGATCTAACAATTTGATCTTTTGCAAGATTATATATCATTGTATCTTGATTTTATTTTGAGCAAGCATTTGTCATTTATTTTGAAGCACAAGTCTTTAGTTTGAATATATCATTGAATATTGCTTATATATTTATGTTTGTTCACATTTTGGAACTCAAGTCATCTTTGATAAGTATATCCTTCTAACTTTAATCTCCTAGGAACTCACATTTCCTTCATTAACGTTCTTTAGGGACCACCCCCTTTAGCTTAACTAGGAGAGAGCTTTAACAGAGAGTAGGGATTAGGTGGCAACCCCTTCTCTTAGTTTGCCACCAAGATCATGCCTTGTGGGGTTGAGGATTTTTCCCTCACTAACGTAATTGTGCAAGCGAGGCAACAACAGGTATCACCAACATAGGTGGTGGTTATGGATTCCTTCCCTGCATATGTTTGAACTCTTTAACTTCCTTTTGTAGAAGAACCTTTTGAGGATGAGTTCTCGAATAGGCACGAGTGTTCATGTCATCATGGTAGACCTACTTCTTTGATTTAGAAATAATTTTATTGGTGGTGGGGTCTAGTTTTGTAGCTTCACATGTACTCTCGTTTTCATCTGCTCCTTCTATAACCTTTGGTGCTCTAGTAAAGAAGTATTGTAACCATTTGAAATTAGGTGTACCTTGAAAATTCATTCTAAGTCAAAACCTTGCATCATTCAAGCTCTTCAATGTTGAATGAATTCAAATGTTCAGCCATCTCAAACAAGTAAGTTAAAAATTTGACTGGAATGTCTGCAATCTTAAAAGGTAAGCTAATAAACTATTGCTTTCTTTCCTAGCTAGAAAATGTAATGACACATGTGTGAGTCTATTCATATATGCTTTGGTGAACATACACCCAAATTCTTTGACAAAGAAATCTTGAATTTGATAAAAGTGAAATGGTGCCTTATGTTTCTACAATGTTGGTAACCAAAACTGAGTTGGGTCTTCATTAAAATCAACATTGCCCCTCAGGGGTAATCCTTTGAAAGAGACAAAAACAACATACGAGGTCATGAAGAACCTCTTATTCCAAGTAAAGTTTGAAATTTGATAGGAAATATCTTTAGAAATGATTTCTGCCTAGTTGAAGACTGCCTTCATTCATATAGAGAAGCGCAGGATGTACAAGAGATACTTGGGATTATGGGTAGTTGTGTCCTGATCGACGAATCGTAAAAATAGCCAAGCGAAGTCTCGATAAGGTTCAACTAACATGCATATATCAATTTGAGAAAGATTAACTAACCAACAAGAAGGTTGAGCCAGGAAGTGTTAGAGTAAATCCATTTTGACACCCTGAGAGTCCAAGAAAGATTATGCCTTAGGGAGTTTGAGGACTTTTACTGGAGCTGGTAGTTATAACATCCTCCTGAGAGTGTTTGGAGTCAAGAGGACAAGATTCCTCCCACTTTCCTCAACTTTAGTCACAATCTGTGTTTGTAATGAAATTTGCTGGCACACCAAGATTCCGGTTCTCAAAAATTAAATACTTCAGGCATGCAACCAACTTTAGCTATGCCAAAAGTCCTGATTTTGTTGGCAATCTTTTCGTCTATAGAGCAGCCAAAATACCATTTATAAGCCACAAACCATTAAAAATCTTACTTTGGCGAGCTAGATAGGTCGTTGTATCTCCACAGAATGGCTCTCTCCTTTTCTTGTTCACCATCTATCACTTCTAGTATGTTTTGGTATATGTGTGAGAATTACTCGTATAAATCAAACCTTCATCCAATGGGTGGCCAAAAATTTAAAAATCATAAATAATCCTTAATTATCTATTGCTCCTTTCTGTACAACATGCCCCGTAATGCATGAAATCTATTAGTAGTAAATGCTATTTGCTCATCAAGGATTTATGGGAAAGTGTGAGATTTAAATTTCATTTATCAACCATGAATGTTCTCGTCTTGTGGATAATGTATGATAAATGCACCATAAATTACCTCGATAATGAAAATTACACTTTTTGAAAGAAGTGTAATGCAGTAGTGCGGCGCGGAGAAATGGTTTAAGTGGAGAAATAACTCATGCGGAGAGATGTTTTATCTCTGCTTCTCCTGATTGTAAGCCAAGAGAATTGGGAAAATGAACTAAGTGTATCATTGACTAGTGAGTGATCCTAGCAGGGGAACTTGATGCGGGATGTGGGATGCAGAACAACACAAGAGCAAGGCTTGTGAGTTCCTTTCTCCACTTCCGCATTACTATACTAATGCAGGATGCTGAATGCGGAAAAAGGTAAGGTGAAAAGAAACAAAAAAATTCTGCAGCGGCATAAGTGAGGAGCTTTATCAAACGGGTAAAATAAATGAGACATAAATGATATTAACAAATCTGTAGTCCTTTGCTTGGTAAGTAGATCATACGAGTTGTACAATGTAGGCTTTAGACTATTATAGTGACCAATCTAAATTTTCTTTTAGTTTTTGTATGTTTACTCTAATTGGTCAAGGTGAGTTTGTTATTCCATCGTTAGAGAGACTTGTTGACTAAAGACAAACAAACACAAATATCACCTGGGGTTTTGGTTTGATGCTAAATTGCTTGAAACGTGGAAATATGTACATTGTACTTGTTTAGAAAACAGGAATGCCCAGGAATGCGAGTCCCCAAACAGGTATCTCAAAGGAAATATGGTATATGCATCTGTAATTTTTGTTAAATAACACATTATCTTGCAAGAAAATAGCTATTATAGGTTAATTTGCAGGTAGGTTTAGAAATAAATTAGAGCTTAATTCTTGGCCTTTTTTGTACTTTCTTGAGTGCAGTTATGGCTAATATTATAATATGTATGCCACTCCTCATTTTCTGTAATTTTGAAAGTACAATTTCCAAAAATAACATTTTGGGAATCTATACCAGCTTACAAGTCCTGATGATTTTGAGAGTATTGGAGTCTGTGCATGGACTGGGAGAGTGTTTGATGCAAGACTTTTTTATTTTTATTTTCCAGACTCTGTTGTTAACAGCTCAGTGGTCATTACTGGCATTTGGTTCATTTGTTTGAATTTTTAGCATTTATTCTCTGTTTCTACAATCTTAAGGATTATTCTTTTGTATTCGAACTGAAAGACTTGAGCCATAGATACCATAGTGCTTTATATTATATTTTCCTAGTTCATTTCAGTGATGAATGTTTATATAATAGGTTCAGAATGTCTCATAGACTCATTTCCTTGGCCTTATACTATGAATTTCTGGATTTAGGTTCCCTTCTGTCCGTAATTTTTTTGTGACTAGTTGACCAATAAATTTCTTGTTTTGCAGATGTGGGTTTGCACAAAGCCAAGGAGCATATGAAAATGCAGTTCAATGCCTATTTGATACATTGGATAGTTTAGAAGTTCATTTGGCTGCTTCAAGATATTTGTGTGGGGATATATTAACACTTGCAGATGTTCGGTTGTTTACTACTTTGTTTCGATTTGACCCTGTCTACCACATCCTTTTCAAATGTAGCAAGAAAAAGCTGTCCGAGTACCCCAATCTCTATGGCTACATGTTGGATATCTATCAGGTTCAATTTGAGCTTCCCTTTGAAGTCTGATTCTGTTTATGTAAGGGTAAATGTATCTTTTTTCACTGAATAGGAGACTAGTCTTAGCAGAAACCGCCTATAATGGTTGATGGCAGGATCAAATTTTAATTGTTCAGTTCATTTTCTTGCAGCTTTTTATATGTCCAAATAAGATAAAATTAGTGGTTGCTAGGTTTGTCATTCTTATTTACACTGAAACATAGAGACAATAGCTTTTCTTCTACGGAAAGTATGATGTGCCCTGGTGTCATTCATATTCTTTGATAACCATACTCTATTATTTCATTTAGTCTCGACTCTCAAGATTAGTAGCATGAGGTGAAAGTAGCAATCAATCAGCAAGTTTGGATCATAGATAGATCTCACTGATTCAAGAAATGCCAACAACTGAGAGCACCAGTTAGTACCTGCATGTGCCACCTCTGCTATACTGATAAAAGAAATAGCAGGAGACAAAATGAATGGCAAGATGCATTTAATAATATGACCATTAAACAATTTATAGTTTTCTCCTCTGTGTCAAATGATAATATTGAATTGTCTCTTGAATTTGATCCCTAGGATTCCATGCTGCTTTGATCTAAAATATTAGTTCTTGTGTTAATTTGGGAATGTTTCTTCAACTACTCTGTATATAGATGTGGCTTTCAGTGATTAACAAGGGTTTGGTAACAAGTACACTCACTCTTTTATGTTAAAGTTGACATGGTTGCCTCTTTCTCTTTTCAGAAGCTGGGCTTGAAAGGGAAAGCAAGATTGGTCTGTGAATTTATTTCTGCAATTGTCTCTGTTTAACAATGGCCTTCAAATTTCTCTCCTCTGCTTGAACTCTTTCTTTTAGCCTTATACCCTTTGTTCAAAAGTTCTTTACTTGCTTCTGAACTTTGAACCTGTTGACCTTTTCCTTGTTTCGATTTGGCAATTGGCTCTGATGGTCAAATCAGGTCCTCTCTCCACTTCTTCTTTGCCAGATTTCCAAATGGGGCCTGTTACCCACAACTTTGCGGGTATCTGATATGTGCTTCTTGTGGATAAAACCTATTCATGAAGGGTCTAGACTTTAAACAGATAAGGAAAATAATGTTTCATTGGCAAAGGAATTGAAGAGATATCTGATGTTGAGCGCCGAGTCAGGATATTCAAAGCAATCCCAGAAACCATTATATGCCAGAGATATGCTTAGGTATGATGTGCACCTTGTTATAGGCTTACCAACTTGCAAGTACTTTTACATGTGGAGCATCTCTCTAGACAAGGGGAATCAACTTTCAAAAAAGGAGTTCAGATACTAACGAAAAGTGTTCAAACCAGGCAGGAGACCTCACGATCGCAAGAAAGTTAGCACTGAGAAAATCAATCAAAACCCCTAGGTGCCATGGAAGGATAGGAAATTTGAATTAATGCCTCCAGATAGGACAAAAGGATAAATGAATGGTGAAACTGAATAGCCAAGATAAAAGTTTGAAAATTGAACAAAGAATTTGAACTGATAAAAAAAATCTAACCCTGAGGTGGAAGAAATAGATAGTTGAATAAAAAATTTGAAGAGCCAAGAAAGGGAACGGAGTAGCCATGTGGATGAAACAAAAGAATTAACCTCTCTCTGTCTCTATTGTATAAATAAGATAAATGGAATTTGGGAAAGGCTTTTTGACTGATACTGGAAACTGCTTTCAATATTCATCGAGAAGCCAACTGACCACTCTTTGGAGATTCATTTTGGTGTGGTCTGGTGTGGAACTACTTCCTTGCTTGCTGTGCTAGAATGGCTATGAGATTATTTACTTTTGGTGTAGACTGTTCTCATGCAATAGTGATGATTCCTTGCTATTATGTTTCCATTAGTTGCTAGTAGTGAATATGAGATGCTTGGTTGTCATTAAAATAAGACTATAACCTGATTTTATGATTGACTAATTTTTAACTCTTCTAACCATTATTCTACAATAAACTATTTTTTATTCTAATGGCTAGAATGGTTACTTATTTCATGTTCATTTTTTGTTCTAAAATCCTACCTAGTGTTGATTTTGGGTAGCATCACATGTGCTCTAGCTCCGAAATTTTCGGGAGGGACTAGAACACATGAGATCTCCAAGACCCAGAAATCATTTGGAGAAATTCCCCCCGGATGAGGAGTTATTAAAATAATTAATATTTTTAATGTGTTCCTAACTTTAAACTTAGAAAAATAAAAATATTAATGGGTATTAATAAAGATATGGGTGAGAAGCTTTTAAGAGAAGAGGATCAATTCTGTTTTAATCTTAGCCGTTGATTAGAGACTTAATTTCGGCCGTTGATTCATCAATAGTGAAAGTATAAGAGAAGGCTTGAGAGTCATTTGGAGACACACCGGGCAAATACTCAGTATCTCGAGGGAAATCGATTCTCAAGGAGAAGGAGTTCGATTTCAGAGGGAGAGTTTCACGGTGAAGGAAGAGGGAGAGCTCTGACATAGTGACGTAGAGGGAGAGCAACGACACAATGACGCAGAGGGAGAGCAGTGACGCAGTGACATAGAAGGAGATCTTTGATGCAGTGACGCAGAGGGAGAGCTCTGATACAGTGACACAGCTCATAGTGGAGGTGACGTAGTTCCAACGCAGAGCTTGGAGCAGCCATCACCGCCCAACAATGGGAACAACACAGTCACCTATGGGGTTTGTTCATTTGTCTTTGGATAGAGGTACTTTTGTCGGGTTTATTCTCTGTTGGGTGAGATGAATTTGGCACCCTAGTTGTATTCAGAAATCTGCTTAATAATACAAACCCTCTATATGCTGCAACGCTTTTCTTGAATTGGGTTTTTCCGGGGACATTTGTGCAAAAACAACTGTGTTGATGTGATTGATTCTTGTGCTTGTATATCATTGTTATTTTCTCTATGTAATTATGTGATAATTGCAGTAGAATTTATTTTAATGTTTATTGAAGGGTTTCTTAAATAACTTATTGTGGGAAATAAGTAGGAGAAATAAATCAGTTATTGCAGTAGAATTTCGTGTTAGAAATTTTCACATGGTATCAGAGCAGAGATCGAACAACAAGATTGAAGAATCTGCTATGAGTTAGGAGCATGACGCTGAGGCATCAACTCAGAGGGACTCACGCAGATCTCTAGAGAAAGAAGAGAGCACGAAGAATATGGATCATGATTATTTTGTGTTAGCTTCCAGATTGGAAGAAGAAGTCGCTTGCCTAGCAAGTTCTGCCTCCTCTGAGATTTGGTACATAGATAATGGAACTTCCTGGCATATGATAGGAATACAAGAATGTTTTTCGAATTATCGAGAAGAAAGGATGAACTTCCAGATGACCATGGGAAATAAGTCAAAATGTATCCTCATAGAAAGAGGTACTGTAGTCTTTCAAACAGAAGCAGGGGATTGGCTTCGAGCAACCAATGTGCTGCATGTGCCAGGATTGGGGATGAACTTACTCTCTGTATCTCAGCTTCAAAACAAGGGCTATGGTGTTTTCTTCATTATGGAGAAAGCATATGTCAAACACCTGAGTTGGAAAAAGAAGGCCCAAATTAGAGTCAGAAGTAACAGGCTGTATAGATTACAGCTAGAATATCCAATGGCATTGATAGGCCACTGTGGGAAAAAATATTTGGATGGACTATGGCACAGGACGATGGGACACTTACACCATGGGGCTCTAAGAATTCTTGGGAGAACAATATCAGGAGTTGTAGAATTAAGTATCAAACGAGATGATGTATGCAGAGGATGTGCACTAGGAAAGTACGCCAAGGCAACATCTTCCAAAAGCCAAAATAAGGCTAAGGGTGTTCTGGAATTGATACACTCAGATATCTGCAGACCAATGTCCACAAAAGCTCTTAGTGGTGCCGAATACTTCGTCACCTTCATTGATGACCATTCTAGAAAGACTTGGATCTACTTTCTAAAAACCAAGGATGAGGTTTCGGTCGATTCAAAGAGTTCAAGACTCTAGTTGAGAATCTGACAAGAAAGAAGATAAAGATATTGCGCTCAGACAATGATGGAGAATACATCGACAAGGACTTCACTGATTTTTGCATAAGAGAAGGCATCAAAAGAGAGTGGACAACCCCCTATAATCCGAAGCAGAATGGAGTAGCAGAAAGGAAGAACCGAACTATTTTTGAAGCAGCCAGGGCGATGTTGTATGATTAGATATGCCCAAGTTTTATGGGCAGAAGCATGCAACATGCTAGTGTATGTCCAAAACAGGACTCCTCACAGGGCATTAGGTAAGATTACTCCGGAGAGTGTCTTCACCGGTAAGAAGCCTGAGGTAAGTCATTTCAGGATATTTGGGAGTTTGGCATGCTACCATGTACCCGAAGAAAAGAGAAAGAAATTAGATCAGACTGCGGAGAAAGGATATCTTGTAAAGGAGAGCTAACCAGTACCGACTCATCAAGGATGGAAAATCGTTCATCATTAACGCACACAAAGGCAAGTCGAAAATTTCACTAGTAAGTGCCAACCACGACAAGAAATTGATCAATTCCAGGAAGAAGTATGTTTAATTGTTTTTTAAGAGAAAGTGAGTATGAAGAAAAGTCAATAAGCGACAAGGCATCCTTGGAGGGGTGTACCAAGTAACAAAAACAACAATAGGGAGGAGTTGTTACAAGCATACAAGGATGTGTTTTGAGAGCTTAAAGGGTTACCACCTAAGAGAGAACTGAAGCATGAGATCCAACTATTGCCAGACTCCCCATTGCCAAATATTGGGCTGTACAGGCAATATGTTATAGAAGCAAGTGAGGTGAAGAAACAGTTGCAGTAGTTGCTGGAACAAGGTGTCATTTGACCGAGTACATCACGATGTGGGTCACCTATTATCATTGTGCCAAAGAAAGATGGGACTTGGCAGATGTGTATAAATTACAGGGCGTTGAATAAAGTCACGCTTGTTGGACACCTAATTCTCTATGGGTTGGTGTTGAATGTGAACAACCACCGGAGTCAAAGAGACCACTTGGAATGTGGAAACCAAGGGTCATCATAATGTATTATAAAAGTATATCATGTGAATAATAGACGTAATTCAATGCTTATCCTTCATATTTTGCATTCGCCATGTATGTGTTTAACATGGTATCAGAGCTACAGGTGTATTCCTGCCCTGCTTATTTATTGTGAGCCACTGGTTTTGTGGCCTGCTGATATGGTCTAATTACTTGGTTAATTTAAGAGGGTTCGTTCATTCTGTGACCTCTAGCAACTTGAAGTAATGCCCCTTCCTACTCAGACCTTCTCACGACTCTTATCTTGTCAAATGTTTATTCTTGTGCTTAGGGCTGCACAACTAATGCTTTATTTTCCTAGTTGTTGAAGCATGACTTGGTGTAAGTAGAATGTCGTTGAAGCTTTGGGCCATTTATGCCCTTCATCAGGTTTGTTGCAGTTTATTCTTTGGACATTTGACAATGCCTATTTTGCATGCTCTGTTTTCTCTTACTTTCGCACCTATCTAAGCGTTGGGTTTCTTCGTCTACAACCGTCGTTTGTATTGCCGTTTCTGCATGCAATGATTGTGAGTAATGTATATTGCAGCACTGTCGGAGCTTGTTTTTTGTCAGCGTGTTAGGCATTGTCTGTAAACCTCAGTCCACACCTACCCTCTATCTCTTAGGACTATTACCATTAATCTTGCATGACTGTTTCATTGCCAGTCATGACCCAAACCAATAAAACTGCACCTGCTCTAGAGACCTACTTGCGAACTTCCTGGTGGATTCGAGAATAGGGGCGTTGCTAAGGTTGCAGCAATCATGGTTGATAACAGAACGACATGAAAAATCCCTCGTGCGTACACGTTGGTTTGTTGGTTCATCTCTTTGTTGGAAGGGAGTTTTGAAGTATGTGCATTAACACTCTTGGTTCATACATTGGTGTCTCCTATGTGTGCATTCATTAATTCCATGTGTGCTGTTCTGAGCAATGCGTTGAATAGTTAAAGCAACTCCCTGCATTATTCATGGCCATTCATACATAGGTTTGAATTGAACATTGACCCAACATTGATTCATTTAATTGTTGGAGTATATACACACTATATTGGTGTTGAATCTAGTTTTGAAGGTCGTATGTGTGGACTGTGTTGAGCCTTTTTGAATGTCGTGACCATTTGTGCTTAGTCCAAATAACATGGAAATCGTTGGGGAACTAATACAGTTTGTTGGCCAAGTATCAATGTTGTTTTTGAAGGCCGTAAACATGAGTCTGAATGGTGAAGTCGAAGCCCACGAAATATGGATGGTTACTTGTCTGCCTTGAACTAGAGCAATATGGTATGTTGATTTCAGTGTAATGACATATGGTGAGCCCATGGTGCATTGAACCTTCTCCATGGATGGATGTTCTGTTGTGCATCGCTCTGAAAAAACAATGTGCTAGTTATGATATAAGAGTGTTGAATTGAGACATAAAATTTGTGCCTTGATTGGTATGTATGTTACCTTGGAATTATTTTATCCTGCGTCAATTCAAAATCAATGTTGTACATGAGGGATATGTATTGAAGTTTATATGCCTAGGGTCATTATAATGCATTGGAGCTATGGTGTATGGTATGCATTATATGCATTGAATTAATTTCTTGAAGACGATGTTGGTGTATATGTGAAGATGGGTATAATATTGAAATCTTATATATATTGAAGCCATGATGTATGCTTTATGTGCATTGAGTTCTCCTTATGAGAACCATCAAATCTTTCACAAGAGAGTTTGAATAGTTGGACGAAGGACTCAACATTTTTTCTTGAACAAAATTAGGTGCCTCCACAAAAGCTCAGTTTACTGGGACGTTTGTGTAGCATTGTGAAGTTAGCTAAGAAGGCCCATCTAGTGATTTAGTGCACCTTGACACTGTTGCTGTATTGCTAGAGCACCGTGAACATGTTATGTTTACCCTCATTCCATTTGGCTTATTTCAACATGACAGTCATGTTGTATACAACATGAGTTGATGCCGTGAGAAGTAGAAAGAGTTTTATTACTCTTGAGGGTCTGTTCGTTGCTTCATCTATTGGAATTTCTTGGCAAGAAAGTGACAGAGTTTGCGCAGGGACGAGATGGGTGATTGTCTTTCAAGAGAAAACACCATGGAAACCTTTTCAAAATGCTAAGTTTCTCTATATTTTCTAAATTATGGGCAACAACCTTTGAACATTTCACTTTGAACAAGGGAGGAACATTGATCTATTCAAGATTGTTTCTAAACATGACTTCTATCTAGTATCCAAGCAAGATAATGGCAGATATTTCAAAGAAATATGCCGAATTTGTTACTCATTTATGTCATTGATTATTTTATTGCTGGCACATTTTTTGCACAAGCTCACACTTTCATTTGTTGAGTTTGAGTTGTTGAGAAAATGGCGAACATTGAAAAATTATTAGAGTTATTGAAGAAATTGATACATTCTACTATTCCTAATATAGTAAAAATCAGCAAAACCACTCTTGCTGATATTCAAATATGCCTAAAAGATGCACAAGAAAAGATTGAATTTTTGCAGCTAGAATCTCAGTTCCAGTGAGATGAATTAAAACAAGAGAGTTGTCATTCTGAACTGGTTTTTGTCCAGACAGACTCCCGTCAGCAACAAGTTGATTCAGATCTAGTACATAATGAAGTAGCAGAATTGCATGCAAAAGTAGAAATTCAGCGTGCACTTCCCAAGCAAATCATCAGACCTTGGGAAGAGCTTGTCCACAACAAGCACAAAACAAGCCTTGGATATGATAAGGAAGTGTCCTTTCATATTCCAGACTATTCCAAGCCCATTCAATTTCATAGTGTCGGGTTTCTTCATGGTGGTTCACCTTCACCTGTTCCAGATTCTGCTCCACATTCACAACCAACAATTGTTAAATGCCAACATTGTGACTGAGTTGGCCATATGAAATATCATTGTTTTGATCTTCATCCATGTGAGCACTGTCATAAAACCATTCATTCTTCAAACAAATGCTTAAAAAACAAGCCTCCTGCAAGAACAAAGATTCATCTTG
>APFE030834073.1:23084-42771 GCA_000404065.3 Pinus taeda
GAAGAAGTGAGCGTACTTCATTAAGCGGTTGACCACCACATAGATCCAATCTTTGCCCTGTACTATGGGCATCCTAGTAATGAAATCCATCGATATGATCTCCCATTTCCCCTTCGGAATGGGAAGTGGCTGCAATAGGCCCGTGGGGTGTGTCTGCTCTCCCTTGTTCCGCTGGCATGCGTCACACTCCCGGATATGCCTCAAAACATCATCCTTGAGGCCCTTCCATGCAAAGTGCTCCCTGACAGTCCAGTATGTCTTTGTGAACCCTTGGTGCCCTGCTAATGGTGAATTGTGAGCAGCCTGTATAATCTTCTCCCTTAATGGGGAGTTGGGTACCAAGTAGATCCGGTCTCGATAGTAGATCACCTCGTTCATCACCCGATAACGGTCATCTATCACCAACCCATCAAGGACCTCACATGCAAACCTATCCTTGGAGTACTCTACTAATAACTGTGCCCTCCAATTCGGGGCGATGCTCATCAAGGAAAGAGTGGCTGGCCTCCTGGACAATACATCAACCACTACATTGTGCTTCCCTTTGACATAATGTCAAATTCATTACTTGGAGCTTTCTCACCCACTTCTACTGCCTCTCCTGCAATTGTTTCTCCTCCAAAAAGAACCTAAGGCTGTTGTGATCAATCTTGACTTTAAACCTGTTCCCCACCAAATTCTGCCTGAACTTGGCCAACACATGCATAATGGCCAACATCTCCTTATCATAGATACAATATAGTAGCTCATGGGGCAGTAACTTCTGGCTCTCAAAAGCTATGGGGTGACCCCCCCGCATCAACTCGGCCCCCACACCCATTCCTGATGCATCACACTCCAACACGAAAGGTTGAGTGAAGTCTGGAAGTGCCAACACCAGACAACTACTCATGACCTCCTTGAGGCGATCAAATGCATCTTGCGCTGTAGTGGTCCACTCGAAGGCCCCTTTCTTCGTCAAGTCTGTGAGGGGTGCGGCTAACTGGGAGAAGCCCTTCACGAACTTCCTGTAATAAGTGCAAATGCCCATGAAACCCCTCAACTTGGTCACATTTTGGGGCTTTGGCCAATCCCAGATAGCCTTGAATTTCTCCTCATGTACTCTGACACCATCCTCCCTAATGATGTGCCCTAGGTAGAGCATCTCAATCAGCGCAAACTCACACTTGGACAATTTGGCATAGAACTGTTGCTCCTCCAGAATGCGTAGTACTGTCTCAAGATGTTGCAAATGCTCTTCCCAAGTTTGACTGTAAATCAATATATCATCAAAGAACACCAATACGAACTTCCTCAACTTCCCACGGAACACATGGTTCATCCATGACTGGAATGTAGCTGGTGCATTGGTCAGCACGAAGGGCATAACCAAGATATCAAAGTGCCCATAATGGCACCGAAATGCTATCTTCAGGACATCTTGATCCCTCACCTGGATCTGATGGTACCCCGACTGCAGGTCAATCTTCGAGAAGAACTTAGCTCCCATCCACTCATCTATCAGCTCATCTATACGGGGAATGGGGTAGCGATTTTCAGTGTTTCTTGTTGAGGGCCCGATAATTGATGCACATTCGTAAGGACCCGTCCTTCTTCTTCACCAACACAACTGATGAGGCAAAATGGCTAGTGCTGGGCTTGATATGCCCAAGTGCCAATAGCTCATGGATGGCCCACTCGATCTCATCCCGATACGCCTTGGGATGTTGATAAGGAGTGGTGATGACGGCTTGCACTCCGGACTCCAACTGGATAGTGTGCTCAAACCCCCGGTCAGGTGGTTGACCCTGTGGTATGTCCCCAAATACAATTGGATACCTGTCAAGAATAATCTGTATCTCTGGATGTGGTGGCTTGGGCTTTCCGCCAGCCTCTGAGATCCTAAACTCCAAAGCCCACTCAATGTTTCCATGTCTCAAGTCAGGCTCCATCCTGTGGGCTGAAACAGTCAGTGGTGGGTATGAGTGCATCCCCCGAAGCAACACGGTCTTGCCATCTAGCCCTACAAACTCCATCTCCAACTTCCTCCAATCTGTTGTGACTCTGCCATGCGTATAGAGCAACTAGACCCCCAACACCATGTTGGTGTCCGATACATCTACCACAAAGAAATGGTTTGTCATGGAGTAGTTCCCCATGGTCACTGTCAAGGTTGGCACATAGCGAGTGCACTGCACGAGAACTGAGAATCCCTCAAACTCCTCAATTGTGATGCCCCTCTAAACCAACTGAGCATCAATGAAATGTGGGTAGCCCCACTATCCACTAGAACTAACACACGCTGCCCCTGAACAGTGCCTCTAATCTTCATAGTCAAGAATTTAGGTACCCCATGCAGTGATCCAAGGACCCCTCCAATAGGTGCAAAGGAAACTCCCCCTAGTGGTGGTGGTCCTCCCCACTAAGGTGCTGCGCTGTCCTCTCCACCCATCTCAAAATAGGTCTCATCCTCATAATTGTTGTCAGAGAAGACCTCAATGTAGTGGGCCTTGCTTGCTCTATATGGGTAAGGCAAAGAGGATGATCCTAGATGGAGTCAAGGAGCACGTGGTGTGCCACGTTGCAAGCAAAGGGACTGCTAAGGAGATGTGGGATGCCTTGGCCACATTGTATCAGGGATCTTCCGAGCAGCAGAAGATGTACTAGAGCAGACGCTGAGATCTGCTCAAATGCAAAAGGGAGAATGTGTGGATCTGTTCCTCATGAAACTGAAGGAGACCTGTGATGAGTTGTCGGCTGCGGGGAATACACCTCAGGATTCAGAGTTAGTGAGATTGGCTCCAAATTCAGTCTCAGATGATTGGAAAATCTTTGTCCAGAGCATCCTGGGTAGAGCAACATTGCCAAATTGGGACGAGATGTGGGTAGCTCTGAAACAAGAAGAGTTGAGGAGAGACCTGCTCAAGATAAAACTTGACGGGAGCAGTGGCAGCAGTGGGTCGAAGCCCAAAGTGGAGGAAGAGGATAACGCATCCCTTGCATTGAAGAGACAATAGGGGCAACAGAGATGTAAGAAGGACGTCTCCAAGGTGAAGTGCTTCAGATGTGGCGAGATGGGCCACTATGCATCACAGTGTCCTTTGAAGGAAAAGGACGAGTATGAGAAGCATGATCCTAAGGTTGCAGTTGCGAAGATCGATGAGGAGGAGTTTGCCATGACAACTGAGATACCTCCAGGAGGGAGGTGGGCTGATATAGCGCTGTAGTTCGATAGAGCTACAGATGGGCAGGATCCTTGAGGAGCCCACCTCTTGGATCATCACCATGCCATGGAGTGTTGATTCAACAGATGCAGTGGCTAGGAGAGCCAGAGACTATACAACACATAGCAAAGAGGAGGCACAGAGCAAAGCTTCAGCAGCGTAGTGGCTTTAGAGGCAGAATGGGACTAGCAGTAGTCAAGATGTCAACAACGAGGAGTAGCCACTGGATACTTGTCTAGTTTTGGGTGTTTTCAGCTACTTCTCTCAACAACTGAGTTACAGTATGGATGCAGTGTTTGCAGTGGTAGTGCTAGCAGCATAGCAGATGCAACATTTGAGAGAGAGATGGAGTACATATGTAGCATTGGCAGTGGCAGTGTCAAGGCAACATTATAGTAGCAATAACAACGCAGTGGTTGGTGGACAGCAGGTCAGACATCAGTAGCGCAAAGACGATGCTTTAGAGTCAGAGTAGTATGCAGAGAGGCAGTGTATTGCTAGAGCACATTCCTTGCTAAGAGGGAGTGTTGATTTGGCGTAGCTTCGGATGTGCTCTAAGCCTCAAATTTGCAGGGAGGCTTGGGCACAAGTATTCCAAAGAACCCAAAAAACGTTTTGGGAAATTCCACCCAAAAGTGATTTTATTAAAATAATTAATATTTTTAATGGGGTTCCTAAGTCTGAACTTAGGAAAATTAAAATATTAATGGGTATTGTTAGCACTCCAGGGAACTCTCCTAGGTTGTAGCTCGGAGATGCTTGGAAACATATAAATATTCAATATCGTTCTCTGAACTATTGGAATGGATTGGGGTTTGGATCAAGTCAGATGACTGTTTCAACTCTGTTTTCACTCAAGACATGCATAAACACCCTCAGCTTGATAAGGCTTTAGACCACTAATGCTCAATAGTTTATAGATTCAATGAATAGATGGAGAATCCTGATTGTACCAGCAGATACATACATAAACACATATGAATGGCTAGCTACAAAAAGTAAATGAAGCTTTCAAATCTAATTTATCAACGCAGAGATAAGATGGCAGTTATTTGGCATTAAACACAGAAGAAAACATGAATAACCTATTCAAGTGCAAGCTTAGAACAGAGGAGAAGATGGCAATTGAACATGTAACAACAAAAGAAGCTTGTATTACTGGAATGAAGATGAGACGCTAGGAGGAACAGAGTAACCACTGTCTCCAAAAGTTGAACCTGTATCCCTTCGAACTTTCAGCCATTTATAGGCTTTTTACAATAATATCGAACTCTCTGAGGCTCGAGATGTCTTAATCTATCCCCTTTGTCTTCTAACTACTTGATGCCATAACTAGACAAACATGAGCTCAGAGAGCTCTGTTTCTAACAAATACGGTAATCAAATTCTGGTAATTTCGCCGCTTTGTCAAGTGGTTCGCTTGTGCCAGCGATGTTCCATGATCATTTCTATTGGTTCGGCTGCATCGTGTTGTTGTTTTTCCCCTTTCGGCCATGCATTCTGTTATTTCAGTTCAATTGTCCAACTGTCAAAAACATTGACAAAGCAAACAAATTTCCTCCCCGGGTCACTGGTGGGAAGTGGGGTACGGGGGTAATTGGATTGGGAGGAATGGGCGGAGGAGATCAATCGCCTGAGGCTTGAAGTCGTGGCGGGAGCGGAATAAGTCTGAGCCGTCAAATCTTAGATGGGTAGATTGAATGGCTATAAGACAGAGGAGGTGCTCAAAGGATAACGCCCGAGAGCGGTTTACTCAAGCAGAAATGGTTTATATCGGGCGGTAAGTGGTAAAGGTTGGAGCCCGCCTGATTCCATTCATCGAGCGCCTCGTAGCAACGGAGGAAAGGGAGGACATTGCTTTATCGGGCGGGTATCCCTCTCTCTTGTTTGCCCGAGCGATATGTGCGATAGCCGTTAGATCTGGCGGAAATGATCTAAGGATGGTGATTGGTCAAAGCGGGTGAGCGTATAACATTGATCGGATGAAGTGTGAACCGTTAGATTAGTGGGAAGATCGATGGCGAGGGACACGAAGGTATGGGACGACCTTGAGAAATGTGCAAAGTGGCGCATATGGACGGAAAGGTAAGGTTTTTGGGGGCTTTTGCGCGTTAGTGCATATTTTCATGCACTCTGAAAATAGACTATTTCCCTCCTTTAATCTTCAAAATAGCAACACTGCACCTCAGGGCTAACATTGGCTCCTTCTGGGGATGAAAGCCTCCCTATGAGGTTTCAAGAACCGCAAACTACTGCCTGTCCGGTAACAACCAAAACAGACTTATCTCCTAGTGTTCCATTGGGCATGGAGTTTATTTGCATAGAAAACAAAACTAAAAAAACCTATTACAATATTAAGGCCTTAAAGCCTCATATGAAGTAAAGTTTCAAAAACCGCCCATTGACTGGGCCATCAAAAACACCTTCCCCCTCCAAATTGTGCAAAATGAAAGTATTGTTTGTGTAAACTTGAGCAATGACAAACGGTCCCGTCCATAAGGCATCAAATTTACCATGGTTGCCCTTCTTTTCCTTCAATGCATCCCATTTGAGAACCCAGTCACCAACCTGAAAACTGTCCATTTTTGCCTTTCTATCAAAGGTTTCTTTGATCTTCTTCTGATGAATTCTTGACTTCTCAACCAGTTGTTCTCTAATTTGTTGTAATTCAACCAAGTTACTCATTCTCCTCGCCATGTCATTCTCTTCATCTTGTTCTTCTTGCAAGAATTTGGCCACATGGAGAAGCAGCTGGATAGGGAAAACAACATTAGCGCCCCAACCAGCTTAAATGGTGAATTTCCTATGGACTTCTTCTTGGTAACTCTGTCAGCCCATAGTGCAAACTTCAACTTAGAATGCCAGCTCTTTTTGTTGTTCTCCAACAGTTTTTTTATTATCCTTACAAGACCCTTGTTAGATGATTTTGCCACGCCATTGCCTTGAGGATAATATGAGGTAGAATGCACCAATTGAATGCCCATGGATTCACACATGTCCACCAATTCTTCTGCCCTGAAAGCTGCTGCATTATCAGTGACTAGTTTGGTTGGGCAACCAAATCTAGTGAAAATATTCTCATTCAAGAACTTTATGATAACCTAATGATTAGCATTTTTAGTGGGTAGAGCCTCAATCCATTTGGTGAAATAATCGGTGGCTACCAAGATCCATTTGTGCTGGCCACTGGAATGTGGATTGATCTCACCTATGAAGTCCAAGCCCCACTGCTGGAAGGGACCATTGGCATGCACTGGCTTCAAGGGCAAAGATTTTAGTTGCTGTCTTCCTGCAAACCTCTGACATTTGTCACAAGACTTCATAAAAGAAAACACATCAGAGAACAGAGTAGGCCAATAATACCCAGCTCTCAGGATCTTGTGGGTTGTGGTTTTCCAATAATGATGCTCTTCATAGATGCTAGAATGGAACTGGTGCATGACTTCCACAAATTGTCCTTTGTCTAGGCATCTCAAGAGGATCCTTGATGGGTCTTTCCGATAGAGCAGGTTTTTATTATTGCAGAATTTGGCTGATCTGAGCTCAATGGCCTGGGCTTGACTTGAGCTATGCCCTGGAGGGACTTCTAGCTTCTGCGAAA
The DNA here is from genome assembly GCA_000404065.3 of Pinus taeda. NCBI lineage: Eukaryota > Viridiplantae > Streptophyta > Pinopsida > Pinales > Pinaceae > Pinus > Pinus taeda. The sequence continues at coordinate 29,889 of APFE030834073.1, forward strand.
AATGAACTACACTGGAATACCATTCACAGGTGGCTAGATTTTCAGCCAAAGACTGATTCTGCTCTTGCTCTTCTGCTGCTTCCTCTGTCCGCTCACCACCTGAATTTGAACTCATGCAATTGATGTCTAACAAAATGCAATTTTCCTCAGCCAGAAGCTTAGCCAAGCCCTGGCCTTTGACAAGCTTGGTGGGATCCACCTCTATGTTGAACTCTATGAACTTCATAATCCATTTAGCTCTCTTTCCATCAAGATCTGGCTGAGTTAGGACATCTTTTACTGAGGCTGAAGGTACATACACAACCACTTTGGAATGCAGAATATAAATTCTGAATACCTTTAAAGATTTTATGAGAGCATAAGCTTGTTTTTCAATAAGGTCATACCTTAGTTCAGCATCCCTCAGAGTTTTGCTGAAAAAGGCCACAGGGTGCTCTACACCATCATTTTCTGCAATAGAACTGCTGGCAAAAGAGAAGATATAAAACTCCCTGGTATAATCTGGGTTGATTAGAGTGGGAGCTTCTATGATAGCTTGTTTGATGGCTTCAAAAGAGCTTCTTGCACCATCTGTCCATTTTATTTCTGATCCTTTCTTCAGCATGGAAGTGATATGCTTCACTAGCTCTGCAAAGTTTGGAATAAACTTCCTGACAAAGTTAATCTTACCTAGGAAAGATTGAATGTCCCTTTTTGACCTTGGGATGGACAATGTCTGAATTGCTTGAACTCTTGCTGGATCAATCTTCACACCTTCAGCAGAAACAATATGTCCCCGAAGTTTGCCTTCTTCTAGAGAAAATTGTGACTTCTTTGGGTTCACAGAAATTCCAAACCATCTGCACTTTAGAAACACCTCCTTCAAATGCTGCAAATGGTCCTTGTGACTGCTGGAAAAGACTGTTATGTCATCAAGGTAAATAAGGACAAACTTGTCCTTCTCTCCCACAAAGGCTATGTCCATGGCCCTCTGAAAAGTAGCCCCAGCATTCATCAGTCCAAAAGACATCTTGGAGTACATGAAAGTGCCCTAAGGAGTAGTGAAGGCGGTCTTTTCCTGATCTTTTGAATGTACAACATTCTGATTGTAACTTGAAAATCCATCTAAGAAAGACATGACTCTAGCCCCTGAAACTTTTTGTAGCAAGTGTTCCATCTTAGGCAGGGGGTAGTTGTCTTTTTTAGAGCATTTGTTCAGATTCCTGAAGTCAACACAAAGCCTGATTTCTCCATTCTTCTTTCTTACTACCACAAAGTTAGCTATCCACTTTGAATACCTTAGGGGAACTATGATCTTGGCATCCAACATCTTCTTGATTTCCTTTTCAATCAAAGGCAATAAGAGAGGGTCGATAGGTCTTAATTTCTACTTAAAAGGGATGGAGTTCTTCTCTAGTGGAATCTTATGCTGGATGATGTTAGTGTCATAGGTCTTAAAATCATTGTACTCCCAAGCAAAAATATCAGCAAATTATTTCATCAGGGTGCAATACTTGGAACTTTGGGCAGAAGACAAGTGAGTGGACAGATTTATGTACTTTGGATGGGCTGGACTCCCTACATTATGTCTATGAACTGCAGACTCATTTTCCTTTTTGGCAGGCTTATAATGTACATCATTATGATCAAACAACTTCTCTAGGGGCACCAATCCTTTGGGTATATGGTCACTAGGCAGCTGAACAATGTTATCCTGAGTAATCTTGTCCTTTAGCTTGGATTGGTTGCATTCTTCAATGGTTTCGTTTTCTTGGTCAATGTGCATTTCAAAAAATTCATCAATGACTTGTAAAAACCTATTAATTTCATCATCATCTTCAAAAAATTTCTAGTATTTGACATTGTCAGGCAGAGATGGTCTATATTTCACCTGAACTTCATAAGTCAATTTAGGAGGCAAAGGAGGAATAAACCTGCTAGCAGACATTGCAAGGGAATTAGCATGTTGGTTCTTCATTCTAGGGATGTAAGAAATGCTGAAACTATTAAAAGAACCTGTGAGCTTCCATACCTCATTTCTGTATGCTTTCAGCCTTGGATGCTTTGCTTGGAAAGTTTTGTTCACCTACTGAATGATAAGGTCTACATCTCCAAACACCTTCAGACCTTTGATGCCTATTTCTTTAGCACCGTTTAAGCCCAATATCAAGGCTTTGTACTCTGCTATGTTATTTGTGACCTGAAAAGTTAACTTGAAAGATAAATGAATGCATTCTTGTGTGGGGGACACAAGGACTACACCTGCCCCTGCAGCTTTCTTAGAGCAAGCTCCATCAAAGAACATGTCCCAAATTTGTGGACCTTCTTCCTCTGTGATCTAGCAAACCGGTTTCCTACGCTGCATGGAGGCCAATTGGGATTCTTCAATCTGAAGAATACAGGCTCCAAAATCAGTGTCGACAGCATAGATGGGATGATTAGTGGGATTCCTTTCATCACTAATGATATAAGCCAACATAGCTTCTCTGTATAATCTCCTACTCACCTCCAAAAACTGGGACAGTAGCATAGGATAGATCATTCTGCAATTTTCCACCTAATCTCTTGATCCAACCTCTGGAAAGCAACATGCCAAATTTGGGGGGTACATCTGCTACCACAATATCCATCATCATGCTCTTCATGGGTCGCTGAGACAAGGTGATGGCTAGGTCTTTGATTAATCCCAAACATTTCAATTTTGTAGAGTCAAAAGAAAATAGGTCATGATAAGGCTTGGTAATGTCAAGAACCAACTCATCCATGACAACCTTGGGCATTAGATTATGGCTGGCTCCTGTGTCCAGGAGGCAGTTGTGAAGGGTTTTGTCATGAATAGTCAAAGAGACATAGAATGATGGGGAGCTGTCATCGCAATTTTCGATCATTGGGCTGAGAACAACAGCTGGTTTGTCATCTTGCAAATTTACATAGTCAATGGAGGCTTGGATGGCTTTAGGCTCAAGGCCTCGAGGATAGATCTCTTGAAGGACTCATTCTTCACTAGTTCAATTAGAGGTATAGGTATGCTTAGCTTCTGAATTTCTGATTCAAAACTGAAAGGAGGAGACTTGTCAAGGCCTGTTACCTCGTGAGCTAGAGCTTTGAGGATAATGGGATCAACTGTCGGTCGTTTCTGCTTATTAGCTTGCTGTATTGCAGGGACAATAACTCTCTGAACAAGAGTTTCCTTGGCATTACTCATCTTCGACCTCAGATCATATCTGTGTTGATCATCAGTTTGTAGAACAGCTCCACCATCCCACTCTTGGCTAATTTGGTCATTGAATAATGACTTTTCATAGGCAGCTAAGGTTAAAAAGGAGGCACTGCCTTTGTCTTCCAGACAATGGATCTCATCATCTTCTTCAAACTGCTCTTCTTCTATGACTACATTCTGGAAAGGGGTCTTCACCCGTTGGTATTCATTGGCATCTTTGCTTCTTTGCAGAATCTGCAAGTGCTCATTAGCTCTTCTATATGGATTTGGATTTCTAGGAGCAAAGGTATTCAGAACTCTTCCTTTCCCAGGGTGCTGCTCAACCTTTAATTTGGAGATTTCAGAGGCTGATGACTCTCATCTTGGTCATTTTATCTATTTTGGGATTTGAAGATGATGAAGATTTGCCCCTCTGTCTCCTTCTATCAACATTCCCCTTGAGCTTCTCTGCAGCCATGATGTTTGATTCTACTTCCAACGCTGCATCTTGTATATCAGCCAAGGTAGCACATCGTCTCTCCCTCAACAGTAGAGAGATGTCAGAATCAAAGGCATTGACATATGGTGAGTTTAGTAGAGGTAGTGGTGGGTTTTACTTCAGTTGGTATCTTGTTGTACATGGGGTTAAACCTACCATTAAAATCAAACAACAACTCACTATTTTCCCTCTTTAAGTTCCCAAACTCGGTGTGGTAGTAGAGTAGATACTTCTTATCCCCCCAATGCTTTAGGAATGCATCATCTAAAGCCTCAATATCTGCTATAGACCTTGGGGTCAGTTCTCTGAACCATTTTCTAGCCTCTCCATCTAGACTTTGGACAAAGACTCTCATCCATACATCAGCTTCACTAATGTCCAGGTTATCAACATAGCTATAGAATGATTCAAGATATTCCTCAGTTGTAACACCTTTAGTCCCAGTGAACTTAGGCATATACTTATGATATTCTCCAATAGGCATGGCATTTAGAGGAGTGGGCAGTACTAGAGGTCCATACCTAGCAGCTATGATTCTTTCTATTTTGGTAGGTGCTTGTGGTGCTGCCATAACTGTGGTGGCTATAAGGGTACTGGAAGTCTGAATGGCAGAGGGTTGAGGAGTGCCTGATAGGACTAAAGGAGTATGATGGATAGGAGTAGAGGCTTCTGTTGAGCTTACAACGAAAGAAGAACCTAAAGAATAAGGAGCTCTATGAATCTCTGAGATTTTTTCTTCACTGCTAGTATTAGATGCTACACTCAACATGTATTTGTTCTATACAGGATTTTCTTGAAGAGATATAGAATATTGTTCAGAGCTACCTGAACCTGATGCTCCTTTCTGCAGCTCCTTTCTTTCTTTGATGATTTTTTCAGGGTCAGGTACTGGGTCAGCTCGTGGCTTCTGGGGATTTCTCCGAGTATGCCTCACAACTTGAGCCAAAACTATGGAATGGAGTTGCCAAGAGGGTCGTCCTCCAGTAAAGTCACTAGATAGGTGACTACAACCCAAATAGTGTCTAGACTTTGTCTATCATCAAAGATGGATCTGTGTCGTCCCCCAGGGACGCTGAGCTTCAGTCTCCTCTCCTCAGCAACGTTGCAATTATGTTAGCACTCCAGGAAACTCTCCTAGGTTGTAGCTCGAAGATCCCTGGAAACATATAAATCTTCATTATCGTTCTCTGAACTATTGGAATGGATTGGGGTTTGGATCAAGTCAGATGACTGTTTCAACTCTGTTTTCACTCAAGACATGCATGAACACCCTCAACTTGACAAGGCTTTAGACCACTAATGCTCAATAGTTTATAGATTCAATGAATAGATGGAGAATCCTGACTGTACCAGCAGATACATACATAAACACATATGAATGGCTAGCTGCAGAAAGTAAATGAAGCTTGCAAATCTAATTTATCAACGCAAAGATAAGATGACAGTTATCTGGCATTAGACACAGAAGAAAACATGAATAACCTATTCAAGTGCAAGCTTAGAATAGAGGAGAAAATGGCAATTGAACATGTAACAACAAAAGAAACTTGTATTATTGGAATGAAGATGAGACGCTGGGAGGAAGAGAGTATCTACAGTCTCCAAGTTGAACCTGTATCCCTTCGAACTTTCAACCATTTATAGCCTTTTTATAATACTCTCGAACTCTCTGAGGCTTGAGATGTCTTAATCTATCCCCTCTGTCTTCTCACTACTAGATGCCATAACTAGACAAACATGAGCTCAGAGAGCTCTGTTTCTAACAAACACAGTAATCAAATTCTGGTAATTTCGTCGTGCTGTCAGGTGGTTCGCTTGTGCCAGCGATATTCCATGATCATTTCTGTTGGTTCGGTTGCATCGCATTGTTGTTTTTCCCCTTTTGGCCATGCATTCTGTTATTTCAGTTCAACTGCCCGACTGTCAAAAACATTGACAAAGCCAACAAATTTCCTCCTCGGGTGACTGGTGGGAAGTGGGGTACGGGGGTTGTTGGATCGGGAGGAATGGGCGGAGGAGATCAATCGCCGGAGGCTTGAAGTCTGGCGGGAGCGGAATAATTCCGAGCTGTCAGATCTTAGATGGGTAGATTGAATGGCTATCGGACGGAGGAGGTGCTCGAAGGATAACGGACGGGAGCGGTTTACTCAAGAAAAAATGGTTCATATCGGTCGGTAAGTGGTAAAGGTTGGAGCCCGTCCGATTCCATTCATCGAGTGCCATGTAGCAGTGGAGGAGAGAGAGGAAACCGCTTTATCGGACAGGTATCCCTCTCTCTTGTTTGCCAGAGCGATATGCGCAATAGCCGTTAGATCTGGTGGAAATGATCTAACTGTGGTGATTGGTCAAAGCAGGTGAGCGTATAACGTTGGTCGGATGAAGTGTGAACTGTCGAATCAGTGGGAAGATCGACGACGGGGGACACGAAGGTATGGGACGACCTCGAGAAATGTGCAAAGGGGTACATAACGACGGAAAGGTAAGGTTTTCGGGGGCTTTTGCACATTAGTGCATGTTTTCATGCGCTCTGAAAATAGACCATTTCCCTCCTTTAGTCTTCAAAATAGCAGCACTGCACCTCAGGGCTAACAGGGATTAATCTAATCAGGGGCGAAAATTCTAAAAAAAGACATGGATCAAGCCAAAACAATCTGAGCCTTTGATTATGTTTTAATCTAGGTCGTTGGTTGTCCAACAGGAAGATATAAGAAGGGGCTTGAGGGTCATTGGAAAACACAGAGAGAGATTGAGAAAATCGATTTTCTGAAGTGAGAAGTTCTCAAGAGGAAAATTGATTGAGGAGATCTTGTAGTAGAGGGGCAGTGAGAATCTGGGAGAAGGAATTTCCGGAGAGTATGAGGTAGAGAGAGGACAGAAAGACGTCCAAAGGAAAGTTGACACTGGCCTACACAGTGCTGACGCAAAGGCAGTGTAGTCATTGAGGGGAAGTCGAGTTCCTGCTGAGGGAAGTCAAAATTCAGTTGCTGGAAGCCAGAGTGTGAGTCTGGGAGGCAAAAAGTCGATTTCTCAGCCAACAAAGGATCCAGAGGAGAGGCAACATAATACCCAGGAGGGGTGATGCAGAAACTACCCAGGGTGACGCAGTTTTGTGCAGAGGCCACGCAGAGGGTGACACAGAGCCTCCAGAGCAACAGGATTAGTCACTAATTCTCCAGTGACAGGGTGAGATCATTTCACCAGTCTTTTGTTCAGTATGCTCTCTATATCATATTGCTAGTTGAGCATCCTAGAATTTTACTCAGAATTTCTCTTGCATAATAATAAAACCCTCAGAGCTACTGCACCGGTTATCCCGCATTGGATTTTTCCTGGACTATTTGTCCAAAAATCACTGTGTCCTATGTGTTATATTTTTCTTTCCTGCTCAATGTTTTGTTTCCGCATATATGTAAATTAAGTGAAGGCTGCAAATGTATTTGCTTTGAAATTTACCGTAGAATATAGTAAATAACTTGCATGATTTAATCAAGTAGGAGAAGTAACATCAGTTTGTTGCAGTAGGGATTCTGGCTTAGGATTTTTCACAAAATTGATCCTATTAGTGTCCTAGAGCTAGGGCTTGAGATTCCCGGAGATCCCACTGTCAGAATGGCCTCAAATTTGGAGGAGAGGAAGGGATCCCACCAGCACAGTAGCTTAGAGGAGATCAAAATTTTTCCGTGGGCCAATTGTCGGGAAATTGATGCCCTAGGTGACCCATTGGGGCTAGACTCGGGAAAAAGGGGAAAAATGGTGAAAAGAAGGTTAATATGATTTCCCTTTTTATGGAACCAGTGCCTAATTCACTTGGGGATATGGAGTCAACAATGGTAATGAGTAAGAACTTGGATTCTTGATCAAAGAGGCCCAAAAAGTCAACTTCATCCAATGTAGATAGTAAGAAAAGAAAAGCGAATTTCAAGAATTTATACTTAAAACAAATGATGCAAGCTTCTCGAGATAAACAATTTCTATGACATTTCATTCATATAACATTGGCCCATACATTTAATAACTAAAACATTGCTCAATTCCACATTACAATAATGCAACAACTAGCCCTAATTTTAGCAGTATGTAGCAATAAGAATAACAATGATAAAAAGCACTTTCAACGTTATAGAGTATATCCAAACAACAATTCATTTTCATAACAAAGCTCCAAGATAAGAGAAATAGCCCAAATCCATACATCAAAATTTATCCATCTCCAAAAACATCCTCCAAGGAAAAAGTGCGAAAATTCTCTATGAGCAGAGAGATCCCAAGTCAAGTGATGATACAAATGAATGTATCTAACATCAATATACAGCCTCCTAAGGAGTTCGAATTAGCCTATGGGTCCCTAATTATAAAATAATGTGCAAGTAATAACCCCTAATGGTGACAAGCCCACCATACTAGCTCAAACAATCCTCACAAGGGGCCAAATAATGATGTATGAATGTCGTAGGGCCCTCCAAAGGCTCAATAACATCCTGAAGTGCCATATTGAGGAATAAATTACTCAAAATATGATGGACAAGGGGGTGGCCCCTTATTCTCCAAATAGTTAACTTGTGGTGCTCTCAGTGGGTCTGAGGGCACATCAATGACCCCATGAGTCTCCATATGAATCGAAGATGTTTGTAGATCCTTTGCAATGGTCCAGTTGGTGGAATGAATGCTACCATGACATCGTACAAGCGCTGGGAAACCTGCCAAGAGTGTGGGGCTCCTGTGGGGGCCTATTGGGCCTAGTGTACCAATCATGTCACTATCGTCCCAAAAGTGGATCGTTGGTAGTCTCTGAACATCCATGAAGATCTGTGGAGTGTTGTCTGTTGTTGTGGAGGTCCATGGCTCTCTATGCACACCCTACATGTGCCAATGTGGACCTCTGGGGGTTAGGATCCCATATAGGGAAGCCAAACCCAAATGGGAACCACCTGCAATCCTGCATATGATCCAATGCATCCCATAGGCTTCCAGTACAATCAGTGATTAGAATAATCGGGTAAAGGAGCTTACAAACCATGGATAACAAAGTGGGCACTTCATAATGGCATGCTCTTCCGTAGTGGGCTTTGGCATGTGCTAGTGTCTCCAAACTTCGAAGGGTTTAGCCAAGTACCTTATTAGGTGGTTTTTGCCCCTAGAGGGGATAGTATGTCCAAGGTACACCCTTCTAATGGGGGTGGCAAGTGACAAATATGTGATATGGAATAGGGAATGAGAGGGGCAACCCTGGGCCACATAATGGGGCATAGTGGTAGCTAGATAAGGGGAAGCCCACACCTGGGTATATAATGTATAGGAGGGAGCAGTTGTGGTCCATGAGGTTTCCCAACCTTGATTTTTCCACTCTTCTTTATATGTCTTTTGCCTTTTATGAATTTTCTTTAATTAACTGCTCGGGGCTTAAAGGACAAGAGCATGATGTGTATAATATAGCAATGACTACCCCTTTTGAGGTAAAGCAGTTCATTGCCCTCCAAGGGTTGGGACAATCATGGGTTCCTGAATGATAGGAGGCTCATATAGGGCCTATGGAACCAGGGTGATGGCCATGGATGGGGTAGAGCTCATGTGTCGGCTTCTGCCCATGTGCTAATTATTTTTTTCTCGGCCATCTTTTGCATTTTGTGGTACAATTTCCTGTTAAATGTGGCCAATTATGCTTTTTCTTCTTGTTTTAGTCGCTTCAATCTTTGGGGCATCATTCTAGGCTTGACCTAAGGTGGGGGCAAAGGGGATAGGGAGGCTAGCCCTATGTGGACCCAAATGGGAGAAATGATGAATGGAAAGAGAATAGTATGTGCAGGTAAAGGAGCGGGACCATGCACCCAAAGTAGAGGTTTCCCAAGTAATACCACCCTAGAACCAAATGACCAATAAAGGAGATCCCATAGGACTAAGATCTAAGGGTAACAACCGAAAGTGATCAAGGGAACAAGAGCACAAACTAAGCCCACCCTTTCCGCCAAATCCCCCCATCAATCCATGCCCAGAAGTATCCATGATAAGTAAACCCAATACTCAATTACCAAATGACAAGACATTTCCAACAAGATCACATAAGACAAGCCAACAACCATAAGCACTTCTCTTATTTATATTCTCAAGGTAACCCCAAAATCACAACCTTCAGTTTTAACTTGGGGATGAAATTCTCGCAGTATTTGTTGGAATCACATTCATACCAGCACAAGGAATTGATCCGCTTCACGGAAAAAAACAATTGTTGTAATTGGGCACACCCATATATACCATTTTTAGGTCTTCATTATATTCCATGCAAGGTTAAAACTTAAAACAAGCTTTGTCAATGATGGAGACAATAGAACTTGTCATAGTTATAGAGTAATTATCTAGACTTCTTGTCATAGAAACCATACTTGTGAGTAATGTTGCGAAACTCGGACTTGGGAATCACTTGGTGAGGGTAAAAAAATTGTAGTCTGGAAAAAACTTCAGAAAAAGAAGTACAAATCAGCAAAAACATTCCAAACATTGAAAACTACAAAATGTTTCATTTTTTTTTCAATCTAAGGTAAGATACAAACAACAGTTTTCTAAGTTAAAATGTACAAGGAAATGTGTGCGACATCTGAGGCACCAAGTTAGATTGATATATCTTATATCTGCTTGTTCTTAGAAAAGTAGTGAAGTTGACTATTCAAGTGATTCAAGATAATCATAGTTTTGGTATTAAGTGAACGTTTTTTCTAGGTACATACCCTCTTCTTTTATTTATCAGTCTGTGTTTGGTGGACATTGTATAGATTGTATTTCTTTTTCAGCCAACCTTGATTTATCTGCTTAAGAGTTTCATTACGTGCAGAATGAAGTGCTATTTTATATTTTTGTTGCCACAAATATCCTGTATTTTATGCTCCGAAACAAATTTTCTACTGAGAATGGTTCTTTCCACTGGCTATATACATGAGCCTTCCCCGTTGTTGCTTTCTTCCATGTATGGAAATTGCTAAGCACCATAGGTCAGAAATGTTTTTCAATCGATTTATTTTTAATGACAGTTATTTTTTCTGTTTCTGAAATTTCCTGTATGGGCAGATGCCTAGGGTTGCTACAACTTGTGATCTTCAGGCGATTATGGATGGATATTATCGAGTCCTTTTCCCACTGAATCCTGGGGGTATTCAACCTGTAGTTCCAGTTAGCTCTGAACTTGCATCTCTTAACAAAGCTCATAATAGGGAGCTGATTTCATCTCATGTGAATATCTAACAGCCAACTGGCATACTTGAGTAATGCCAGGTATTCTTATATACATAAGAATTTTAAATTCAGTTCAATTTATCTAAAATATATATTTGCACATATGATCACTTTATTCTGTTTTTCTGTGTTGAACTTGGTGCAAATATCTAACTTCTCCAAGTTAAGGTCTCGTCTGTACTGGTTGATGTTTATCGAGGCTCTTTCTGAACAGAAGATTTGCAAGGTGGAGTAAAGCCCAACTTTCATATTTTCAGATTTGCAAATTTGCGGGTGTTTCACAGAGATAATATAATTCTGCATAAAAGCTGACCATATTCTGTTTGTGCAGTCTATCTCTCTCTCTCTCCAGGTGAAGTGAGGGCCCATTATTAGGTTGCCTTCATGAAAAGAGATCCGTAATATATCATGTTGCGTTTCATTTCTCGCTGGAAATAAAAATCATATGCTTATTTCTCTCTCTCCAGGTGAAGCGAGGGCCCTTATTTGGTTGGCTTCATGAAAAGAGATCCATAATATATCATGTTACTTTTCATTTCGTGCTGGAAATAAAATCATATGCTTATTTCTCTCTCCAGGTGAAGTGAGGGCCCATATTAGGTTGGCTTGATGAAAAGATATCCATAATATATCATGTTACTTTTCATTTCTCGCCGGAAATAAAAATCATATGCTTATTTTGAGTGAATCATTTCACATTGACAATGGTCAGAGTGGACAAACCAGGGATCCACAATGGGAGAAGCACTGTACAAGTATTGTAAATACTAAAAAAGCTATGTTACAGTTCAGAACATCTCAGGCTCCCTAGAAGGTTTTATGGTGCAGTCTGGCTATATTCGAACAAGATAATTATAATAAATTGGAGATTTATATGTTTTACGCTTTTAGTTTTAATCATGTCCATATTTATCTACTACTAACTATTTGTCTTGTGATGCTGTTAAAGAAGTTATTCAGGGACTTCCCTGTGCAATGACAAATAATTTCATAACCGTTTATTTTCCTTGGATTAATGAAATTTAGGAGTTGAAGACGCTGGTCTGAAATGTGCACAATGCATGGGGTTAACTGTTAAAATACTTTGTATACACATTTAGAAATCATGTTGAAACTGAAAGTACAATAGAGATGTGCTGATACGAGGTTACAAATTTCATGGACTGAAGCTAATTCATGAGGCCCAGATTTTTCTACTTTTCTGATTTTCTGTGTTGAAGGAAAGAGTTGTTTCTATAGTTGTGGCATATGTTGTTGGGTTAAGTTAATGAAGTCACTATGTTGTGAAATGTGTTAAGTTTCTTTTGCTGAACCCATTTCTTATGAGTACTGTTACATGGTTGGCAGTGGCAGTTGCAACCTTTGGCTGCTTTTCAAGGTTTGTCTATTTTATGGCAACATTAGTTTCCTCATCGAATGGTTTATTGATGTCTACCAGTTATTGAAATTGTCATGGTTATATTAGATGCTATTCATGATGAGAATGCTCATTACTATGAGCCTGGTTAGGGTGTAAATTTTGGGAAAAAGGTTTATATGGAGAATTGACAAATCTCATGTTTTTCTTTCTAAGAACAATTACGATTGTTTCCTTCCAATTTTGGGTGCAACTCAAAGAGGTTTGAGTAATCCTGTTCTTATATTACAGTAATTTGTAAGGTAAATATTATGCCTCTTGCTGGACCGTGTTGAGTTTTATAATTTTACTTCATACAGTTACTATTTATATGGGGAATTAACCAATGTTGTTAAAAGCGGGAGCAGGGTTTAATCGGCGCGGGGAAAAAAACGAAAAAATCGGGAAAATCGGGAAAAAAGCAGAAAAAAGCGGGAAAAAAGCGTTTGGAACAAAAATATTCATTTTTTTTTTTTCATTTTTTTTCAATTTTTTCAATATCTAAACCATCTAGAACATAAAATAAATACATTGACACATAAATATGATAAAAAAAACTAATATATAAGATGTTTAATATCATTTCTAG